>PVLD010010217.1:0-71990 GCA_004027595.1 Dinomys branickii | reverse complement strand
AGAAATTGAAATACTTAGGAATCAATCTAACAAAGAATGTGAAAGATTTATTCAGTGAAAACTACAGTACTCTGAAAAAGGAGATTGAAGAGGATTTCAATAAATGGAAAAACATACCATGCTCATGGTTAGGAAGAACTAACATTGTAAAAATGGCCATACTACCAAAACTGTTGTACAGATTCAATGCAATTCTCATTAAACTAACGTTAGCATACCTCACAGATCTAGAGAAAATATGCCTCAAATTCATCTGGAACCAGAAGAGACCCAGAATAGCAAAAGCAATCCTGGGCAATAAGGACAGGTCAGGTGGAATCACAATCCCTGATCTGAAATTATACTACAAAGCTACTGTAATAAAATCAACCTGGTACTGGCTAAAACACAGACCTGATGATCAATGGAACAGACTGGAAGATGGAACCATAACGAAAAACCCACTCAGCTACCTAATATTTGACAAAGGGGTCAACCAAACCCACTGGAAAAAAGAAGGCCTGTTTAAGAAATGGTGCTGGAAAAGCTGGCTTGCCTCTTGCCGAAAACTGAAAATAGACCCCAGTCTATCACTATGCACCAAACTCAGGTCAAAATGGATCACAGACCTCAATGTTAAAACAGAAACTCTAAATCTATTGGAAGAGAAAGTAGGTGAAAATCTTGAAGACATAGGAGTACGCAGAGAGTTCATGAACAATAATCAAACTGCAAGGGAAACACTTCAAAGAATCAATAATTGGGACCTCATCCTACTGAAAGTTTTTGTACATCTAAAGAAATCACCAGCAAAGTAAAAAGAAAACCCACAAATTGGGAAAAAATCCTAGCTGGCTGTCCCTCAGACAAAGGTCTTCTATCTAGAACATACAAAGAATTAAAAAACATGTACATGTCCAAATTCAAAGACACAATCCAGAAATGGACATCTGAGATGAATACACACTTCTCAGATAAAGAAATACAAATGGCAAATAAATATATGAGAAAATGTTCCACATCCTTATTCATTCAAGAAATGCAACTAAAAACAACATCGAGATTTCATCTCACCCCAGTAAGACTGGCCAGTATGAAAAAGTCATCCAATAACAGATGCTGGCGAGGCTGTGGAGAAATAGGGACTCTATTACACTGCTGGTGGGAATGCAGACTGGTGCAACCACTGTGGAGAGCCGTTTGAAGATTTCTCAGCAAACTAGGTCTAGAGGTTCCATTCAAACCAGCAATTCCTCTTCTGGGTATTTTCCCAGAAGATCTGAAAACATCATATCACTCTGATATATGTGCACCCATGTTTATAGCAGCGCAATTTGTAATAGCTAAAATGTGGAAGCAACCCAAGTGTCCATCCACAGAATACTAGATTAAAAAATTGTGGCATTTTTATATAATGGAATATTATTCTGCTATAAAGAAAGACAGTTTTGGGGATTTTGTAGGCAAGTGGTCAAAACTGGAGTCCATACTCATAAGTGAAATAAATCAGCGGTACATGTGCAGGCAACGTATTGTATCACTGGTGTAAGAACCTAAGGGTGGGAATATAAACTAAGAGACATGAAGGAAATCTGTTCAAAAACAAAGAACAGATGGGACCAGGGAAAGGAGAAAAGAAAGAGACAAAAATGTATGTATGTATACATGAATATACTTATATGCAGGAGGGTTAACATGGTTCTACTATTGTATTATATCACTTAATGCTAAGGAATAATTGATGACGGGTTATTTGATCAGTCTTGTATGTCTGTATGTGTTATCCTGAACACACACTTCGAAGATATCAATATGTAAAGCAGCAACTATTGGTGGTTCTTTTTTTTTTTGTCTTTGGTTTTTTGTTTTTTGTGTTTTTCTGTTGTGAGAGGATTAATTGTCCGACCAATTTTGCATGTCTGTATCCGGGTTCATATATGTACACTTCAAAGATATCAATAGGTAAAGCAAGAACCACTGTTGAGTCCATGTCACCTTGTCTGTAGATCCGTTTTGATTGTACTATTTTTTATGCTAATTTGTGTGTGTTTGTTAATATGTTTTCGTGCTTTTATTTTTTAAAAAATAAAAAAAAGTATTATACTCTGGTTTCGCTTGAGATTGCTTGAATATCTTGCCTTTTAATTTAAAATATTATACAACCATAAAATTAAGAGAAAGTTCAAGGGTATCCATTTATCACTCATTCCAAAGTTTTACAAACATGCAACATGCAACAGGCCATGTCCATGATCAGAGATTAAATCCAGATACAGGACTACTGATACCACGGCCACGGTTGGTTTCCACTCAGCTAGGTACCTGTGGTGCAGTTGGGGTTGAGCAGAGATGAGAAACCCACATTGGCTCCTGCTTCATGAAAGATGGGATCTAAGCACTAGCACACCACCACTGTATGCCGGGACTCCCCAGGGTCCAAGGGGGTTCCTGGAGAGGAGCCAGGTCTGGGTAGGGATAAGTCATCACTTCAGAAGAAAAGTGACCTAAGGCCTACCTGGTCTCCCTTGGCCACGAAGAACCAAGGTGTGGTGGCTGTCACAGGCTCCAGGAGTTCCCAGATAGATTGATACCATCAGATACCTGGTGGAGCCTGACATTTCTCACCCTCTATTTTGGAGCCCTGGGACCCCGGCTCCCCAAGGCAAAACCTCTGGTGTGAAAGTGGTCAAAGGCAAGCAAATAAGGCCAGGTCCATCTCCCTTCCCCACCACCTCCCCACCTGCTCCTCTAGATTTTTCCCAACCCTCCTGCCGGCAATACACCCACTTCCTACCTCCCTCCAGTGAAAGAAATTGGAAACAGTATGTGCCTCCTGCTGAGGTTATGATGAGTAATAGTTTCAGCCCAAGGAAAGCTTTACAGAGTCCCCAGGGAATGGGATTGGGTGGGGGAAAGCATATTTCTATGAGTAACATTACCAAAAAGTAAGCTGGCAAGAGAAAATGGCGCTCCTTTTGAGTCATGAAAATGTTGACATTTGTGCCTGAGACAGATCCCCAACTTCCTTTCCTTGCATCTATAAAAGGCCTTCAGGCTGACGGAGTACATTCTAAGTCTGAGGTCCTAACCCCTAAAGACAGCACTAGAGAATTAACACTAAATGGTTCCACTGGCAAAACTGACTTGAAAGATTCAGGGTGCATGAAACCTAATAGGATGGCAGTGCTGTGCCACTGGGAAACTGTCATAATGTGACCCTGAGCTTTCATGCAAGGCCTGTGGAAATTGCCTAGGACATAGAACCAAGATTCTATCAGGCTTACTATGCATACTCTCTGAACTGTTTTGCCTGCCCTCTGTAGATGTCAAAAGTGATTTGAAATGTGTCCATTATGAACTAGATGTCCAGTTTGCATCCATACCTAAGCTTCACCTACCTCTAATGGCCTGGCAATGACCAAGTGAGGAAGATGTCAGGGCTGGATGTGACTCAGCAAGCTTAGGGCTGTCTCAACACTATCTACAACTGTGCTCTTGTGTCAAACAAGACCTTTTTCTGGAGTTCAGGGCTTATCCAGCCTTTCTGAGCTGGGCATGACAGTTTCCAAAACAAAGTCATTAGAACCATCTGGAAACTATACAGCATGGAGTGCCCAAGTACTCCCCACAGATGGAGCTGATAGTCAGCCTCTGATCTCCAGGCCATGGGCTGTCCTCCCTTGGAAAGGACCACTGTGAAGGGTAGTGTACTCCTACAACACTGCAGGCCTTGGTCTGCAATAGTGCATTGTTAGAAACCTCCAGGTCTCTAAGTTCTAAAAAATGCACAAACCATTCAAAGCGTGTGCATGAACAGTGAAAAGTACATAAAAGGAGAATGCACTTGTGGAGACCAACAAGTGCTTACAAGAGGAGAATGCACATGAGCTCAGAAGGGTTGTACACAGGCTCCCAGAGAGCCACATGTGGATCACCTGGAGATGTGCACACAGGCTGACACTGACATGCACACAGACTCACATTGAGACACACACAGGCTCACAGAGTACTACACATAGACCACTTGGAGAGTCACCCATGAACTGACATGGAGAGATGCCATGGGGCCCACATGCAGAGGAACACAGGCTCACACAGAGCAGTACATAGGCTCACATGGGAAGATACACGGGCTCACATGGTGAGACACATGGGCTCATGTAGAGCACAAGGACTCACATGGGGAGATGCATGGACTCACACAGAGAGGTACAGTCTCACACGGGGAGATCCATGGCCTCGTGTGAAGAGATGCACATGTGGGTCACACAGAGAGACCCTACACTGCTGGGCTCTTATAAGGATGCACAATGGGGAGACATGTACACTAACATGGAGATTTACCCGGGCAGGGCCCACACGTGGGGATGCACAGAGATTCACATGGAGATATGTGAAAGCTCACAGGAGAGGTACACATGAGAGTCACGTGAAGAGGTGCACACAGACTGACATAGGAGACACATGTGTGGTTCTCCTGGAGTGATGCACTTGGGCTCTCAGGAAGAGGCCTCGGAAGCTCTCTCACCCAACTTCCCAGTTACAGGGAGGACAGGGAGCTGGTGAAGATGACAGCCAGCAGGAGCCTGCCTGGCCGTTTCAGTGTCCTGCTGTTTCTGGAGACCAGCATCCATGGGACAGAACACAGTGTTTATTAGCCTTGTTCATATTAAATGAAACAATTGCAGTTTCTTCAAGGACATTTCCAAATTTTATGCCAAGAGTACAAGAAGCACTGACTCCAACTCAAGCTTTGGGGTCAGCTCCCGAGGGGCTGCCGGCTGATAGAAGAGTAGCAAGTGATGATTGAAGAACAGAGAAGAGAAGCGGCCCCGCCCTCAGCTGGTTAGCCCCAGCTGCCGCATCGGTGCTTACCACCATGCTTCTCCCTGCTCACGTCTGATTGGCTAAGACCCCATGCTGTGCCCCACCCACAGTGACGCCCCACATTTCCAGTCAAGGGCCGCCTGTGACTTTTTAGGTGGTGTTTATGCTCCATGTTACGGCACTGCCCACCGCATCTTGCCTGTTTTCTCATCTCTGAAACATGAGCTGGGTGAGAGTGTAAACTGATTCTGCTGAATTTGCTACTTCTGTGCCTAGAACAAAGCCTGGTGTGTAGTAGGTACTCAGTGAAGCTTTAATGAAACAATGAGTTGACAAACAGAGCCCACCTGAGGCTATGGCTGTTTTATTTCCAGAAGGCTGAAGTCAAGGACATATAATGTTACATTTTGAAAATTCTGGTAGGTTCTCAGGAAACAGTGATTCTGACTCCTATAACTCATTATTGTTCCTGGAAGAGCAATCGTGGAATGAACAGACGGGTGAATGACTGAATTGAACGGATGGCTTTTGTGTGGTTAATTATGGGTGAGGGAACACGCATTTGTTCCTCTGTGATTTTGCCGTAGGTGAGACATTTTTTCTGATACACACACTTTAGAAAGTGTGCCTGCCACACCTCGAGACGGTGATCCCCTCTGTGATCCCCTCCCCTCCCCCTCGGGGAACCAGCTCCAGAGAAGCCAGTGGTGCGTATATGCAGCTGTCATTTGTCATACGGTTCCCAAGACTCTTTCTAAGGGCATATTTGTAAGTGACTCAGAGATGATGGAAAACGACACTACACCATGGTCTTTCATTTTCCTGACAAAATGTCACAAAAACAAATGTAATCATCGACGACACTCTTTGAGATCACCCTGTGCTCGCATGGTTGTGTCAATACCGGAGCCACCTGGGAGGAATGAGTAATGTCAGCAGTTCCAAGGCTCCCGTTTTTATTTCAGCTACAGAAACTTCCCTTCCTGGGTCTTCCATAAATGTTCACTAGACTTCAGGTTTCCTCCCTCTGGTGTCCCAAAGGCTACAAACACCCAGAGAGAGGAGTCAGCACACTCCCCGTTGGAGGTTGCACTGGACGAGAACTTACCTGGTCATTGCTGAGTGAAGGCCATGCAGCTTGCTGGCTGAGCAGATGCAGGACCCACAAGGTAAAATCTGTTTACTGAAGCCACTTTGCCAGCCCGTCCACCACAGCACCTAGAAACTGTGACCCCTGAGCATTCAGAAGGCAACAGGATCCTTTCTGTGAGTTTTAAACCACATGTCAGGATAAATAGGGAGAGAGGATCAAAGTATCCAACTTATACTAAAGCTAGATTCTAATTATACTATTAGACCTAAATATTTTGCTTAAATCTTATATCCAAGTCTTAGCAACTTCATACAGTGATCACTCTTTTTATCAGAGACAGTTGTATCCTTTCTCAATTCTTCTTGTAGCCCTGCACCTCCTAACACACACGCATGTGCATACACATGCTGTCCACGCTCTAAAACCCTCTACTGATGACAGCCCCTTTAATGATGCAGTGTGGAGGAGAGGACTAGAGAATTGTTATCTTGTTATCTTGCCAGGTGGGTGACAGGAGAAAATATTTTCCAGCCCTCACATCCTTCAGATGCTAACACTTGATTTGCAATTAGTTCAAGGCTGAATACAAGTGTGTGGTGGAATGGTGTGCAGCAAGACTGGCGAGGCCACTGTGCGGAACCATAAACAGCTCACTTATTTCAGATGATTTGAATGCAGAATAAAGGACACCTAGAAAAGAACTGTGCCACTCCCCAAACTGCATTCCTGAGTAGCTAGGCCTGAACTTAATGAGATGATGTGAAACACATACTTGCAGCATCTAAAAGGTTTGGAATGTGCTCCACTGTTTCCTTGAGAATAGTTTGGTTTGTATTTTTAATTAATACAAGTTCCCAGTGAAGTGTGAGAGTGAGTGTGTGTGTGTGTGTGTGTGTGTGTGTGTGTGTGTGTGTGTGTCTGTAAGCAAATACCTACAACTAAAAACAATAAAATTCTTTAGAAAGGAATAGTGTTAAGTTTTAGTATGCAGAACTTGGGTGTAAGCACTGAATTAAGAGGCTGCCTTAGGAGTTCGGAGGGCCACAGTTACACAAGGATAATTTCCCTTCCTCCAGTACCAACCTCCGCATGCAGTTATCTAATGGAGGTCCACAGAGAATAGTCTGGGAACTTGGAGGCCACAGGGACCTCCAGTACACAAACATTATTACACAAAAACAAACTCAGTGAATGCAAAAAGAAAAATTAAATTACCATTAGGAATGTTGCAAGGCCACAAAGGGAGGCTGAGGAAATCCACACAAGCCTGTTGCTGACGATCTTTGCCTGCAAAATCTTAATTCCCAGTGAGGTTGAGAGGGCACCTCTTCATGTCCCTGGACCCACCTACAGATGAGTGTTCAATGAAAAAGAGTCTTCCACAGGAGATGGAAGAAAACTTCAGGGAAGACAACAGTTAACAAACTAAGAGAAACAGGAGCTTAAATTTGAATTTGGAGATCACCTTGTAAATTGTTTGCAGAGATATGACATTATTTACATGACAATTTCATGCTCCTCAGCACACGGAGGAAAATAAAACGTGGTAGATGCAGTAATGGGATCATTAATTCTATTAATGGATCAAGGGTTGTTTCTAGAGCATTTCTGTTGCTCCATCATCATGATATATTTGAAAATGTGGTGAATCTGCATTTTATCGCCTCCTGGAAAAGACAAGTCAGTTAGACAAAGAGTTTCTAGTTTTCCTAGAAAAAAGATGCAGACCAGGACCTAGATTGTTTCAGATCATGGGGTTCATTTGTGGAGAATGCCCCTTAGCCGCGGTGTGGGAGAATGCTTCAGAACTGAACAGTTTCCACTCACTTCACCGAAAGAGCAGACTCAAGAGATTTGTCTATAATACTTATTCCTGAAAGCAACAAAGAAATCAGTATATATCAACCAAAAAGCACCGAGCTTCTTCACCTTGATATTGCTACTATTTCTGCAACCTCAGCTGAATCAGCATGGTTTAAGTGGCAATGCTCTAGAAGCAAAAAAATGATAGATTACAGTCATGGAGCTCCATCGCAGAGATATGAGAGGACTTCTCTCCCCCCCCCCCCCCGCACTCACATTTCATCAATTTCCCTGTTTGCAGTTTTCTAGACAGGGAAAGATGAGTAGGCCACTGGACAGATTCACAGTCAGGAGATTCAAGACTCACTCTGAAGAATATTCCATGCTGTCAGTCTGTAAATAGTATTAAAGCTCCACCACAAACCAGCCTAGATGCAAAAGTGCCTGGGCGAACTCAAATTAAATGGCTATGGAAAATCCCACTCTGCACCCCAGCACCTGTCTGCCTGGGCCTCCCTGGATTCCACATTTGTCTTTATTTTCATCTAGAGCCCTCCAGCCACTGGCTTTCCCTCAAGGCATGCTGCCTCACAGTTGTGAGAGGGTGAGTGTTGTCCTTGTCACCGCAGAATTGCACGTAGGAAAGAAATTGCTTATTGATTTTCCTTTCTGTGGGGCGGTGTCTTTGGGTGGTTTCTTGAACCAGGTTAGCAATGCATAGAGTTCTAGCATGGGAACTTGGACGCTGTGCTTCACTGGGCTGTGTCTGCTGATCACTGTCCTGTGGATAGGGCAAAGAAAGGAGTAAGTGGGGAGACAGATGTTTCTTAAAGAGGAAGAAGATCCAGACGACAGAGAGGGAAAAAGGAGGGGAAGAGGATGAAGAGGGAGTAAGATGTGTTATGTACATGTGCCAACTCCATACAAGGACTGTAAAACCTGTGTAGTGCAAACGGGTCCTAATAAAAACATTAAGTTAAAATCAACAGAGAGTTGGAAGAATGAGCAAAAAGTAGCATGTTTCCATTGGAACAAGTGAAACAATGTGGCTTGAATTTTGCTTCATCCTAAAAACCAGTTTGTTTGGGATGGTGTTTTAATCTGTTTGGCATTGCTATAACAGAATACCTGAGTTGAGATAATTTGTAATGCATGGAAACTACTTCTCGAGGTTCTGGAGGATGGGAAGTCGCTCACTGAGGAGGTACCATGTTGTGAGGGCCTTCATGCTGTGTCATCTTTTGGCAGAGGGCACAAGAGAGCAGGACATTAAAGGCACTTTTAGTATAAACCCGCTCTCACAATAAGGAAACCACTCCTCTGGAACATGAGCCCATTCATGAAGCAGACACCTTGGACACAGTCTCCCCTAAATGGCCCCACCTCTCAATCCCATTGCACTGGGGATTAGGTTTCCAAAGCACGGACATTTAAGCTGCAGCAGCTGGCTCCCCTGAAAGAAAAGTACAGCTTAGACTGGTACAGAAAGCAGGAATTGATAAGGAATAAGCACAGTCAGGATCAAGCACTAGGAGTGTGAGGCACAGTAGGATATAAAACTGGGATGGACGGGCCTGATAGTACACACCGTAATCCTACTACTCTGGGAGGCAGAGGTAGGACGACTGCAAATCTGAGCTCAGCCTGGGAAACTTAGTGACTTGGCAAGACTCTGTCTCAAATTTTAAAAAGAGGTAAAGATGTAGCTCAGTGAAAAGGCCAGGAGTTCAAATCCCAGTACCAAAAAAGAAAAAACTGAAAAGGGACCTCAAAGAGGAAGGGTTCATTGTGGCAGCACAGGAGAGGCCTGTGCTACATCCTGTTTATAAACTGCTTTTGCACTATAGCTGAGTGCAGAGTTTGCAAAAAGGACTGTATAAACTGCAAAGCCTAACATGTTTGCCACCTGGCTCTTCAGAGAGTGTGTGAGCCTCTGCTACAGCCTAGGGCGAGCTTCTGGGATCTTCTGATAGATGTTATCCATGGTGGGAGAGTGGGTAGCTAAGCCAGGTCCTCCACACATCCCCGCCATCTGCTTCTACCCACCCTCAGCCTCCCCCAGCTGCCCAAGGAGCTAAGCTCAGTAGCAGCAAGAGGCCCACTCCTTCTGTGTTGATAAACCAAGAGCAGCCTAGTGAGGACGAGCCACAGCTGTGTACACAGAGCCTACAATACCGAGGGAAGGAGCCAGGCACCTTCTCTGTGCCTAGGAGACTCACAGGCAAGCAGAGGAGCAAAAAAAACTCTCCAAGCAAGCAAACAGATGTAACAATGCCCTGGGTAGAGGTTTGAGGCGTAGGAAATCTGTCAGTGGACTAACCAGAAGTGTGGACCCCTCAGGGACAGGGTAGGAGAGCTGGTTTGGCTGTCTCAGGTTGGGCCTAAGTCAGAAGTGGAATGCAAAACCAGGGGATCTGGCCATGTGGGGCTGACATTTACCGTAGTCATTGTTTGACTTCCAGAATTCTCACCACAGACAGTGGCCTGGCCTCCTGCTGGTCTGACTTAGAGGGAGCAGCAGGCTGATGGGGACCAGCCCTGTGTTCACAGGAGGTTATGCATCTGTGTCCTTGGTCTCCCACTTGTCCAGCCAGGGTGACCTTGGTCTACTGTTGCTGAAGGCTGGAGGAGAATGTGACCCAGCCTCCCACCCAGCACGCAAGCCACTAGGGTATCACTGGAAGCCACACCTGCACTTCCTCCAGCAGTTTGTGACATTCTGGAAGCCACACCCAAGCAGAGGTGAGTGCTGTTTTCTTTAGCTGCCAAGGACACTAGACCTGTGAATGTAGCCAAAAATCTCTACACAGGTATGCTGTGGAAAATCTCTACACAGGAATTCTGTACTTGGAATCTATAACTATGGTCCAAGAACCCTGACAAGTCTTCAGGTTCTCTCTTTCATACAAAAACCTGCCCCAACCTCAGTCCCTTCCCTCAGGTCCCATGGTTCCACAGACTGCATGCCAGAGCCACAGGGCCAGAGTCCTGTGTGTCCCCTTTCCAAATTTCCAGTAGCCTATGGGGCTCACAATGCTGAGGTTTCCATAGCCATAAGTGCCCAGCTTGGTCTTACACTGTAATAAAAAAACTATAATGAATATTTACACCAAAAAAAATGTGTTATAGTAAAAGACACAGTGCCATCAATCACCATCAAAACATTCCCTCTTGCCTTGAACACATTTACTCCATCATCCCTGCTACTTTTTGAAGCAGTCCTGGAAGCCCTCTTTCATGAGGGTCTTTACAAAAGTAAAGTGACTGCTGCTGTCCACTGCCCTCCAATGGAAAGCCAGGCTCGTGCGAGCATGACAGTGAGTCCTCACTCACTTTATTCACAGAGTCTGACACTGTGTGATTTGTAGCTCTTCCCCAAAGTCAAAATGACCATGAAAAGTAAATGTTTTGAATGGATTCAGGATGCCAAGGCCACCACAACAGCACAGCGAAAGACACTCATGAAAGAGGACTTCCAGAGCTGCCTCAAAAAGGGGCAAGAAGGATGGGATAGTGTGTTCCCAGTGAGGGGCAGTAGTTTGAAGGGGATTAATGGCAGCATCCTTTCCTGTAATATATTTTTAAACCCATACTTATTGTATTTTTAATCACAGCCTGCATCTTCCATGAGCTTCCCTCACTGCTACAATTTGCTTCGTGTAAGGCTGCTCCATGACAGCCCTGTCCTAAATCATGTCTGTCCCTGCTTCTACCCAGCATCTCTCAGAGGAAAAGCCTTTGGATCAAAGGTGTAAGAAGGAGGAATAAAGTTGACATTGGCCTCTTCCCATAAAAGTCCTTGGGGACTCAGTGGTGCTCCCTGACACCCCCCAAAGCTGGGCCCCAACTTCTGGCCGTTCCATCCAACACAGACACAGAGGTCCCAGGCAGATGTTCATGCATCTATTTCTTAAGAGAGCTATTCCATAGCACTCTGGGGCCAGTGACCCTCCAAGCAGTCCACCTGAGACCAAGAGGGTCCTGGCAGCCACTCAGGTGGACCTCTGTCTGCAGAGATAGAAGCTGTATATCTGGGGAAGCTGAATCGGACCAAAGATCATACCCGACCATCCCAAGGGCTAGCTGGGGCACAGTGCCTGTTTCCCTTCGACTTCTGTCCAGAGTTCCTGCTAGGGTCACCCTTGCCTGACCACCACATCCCATCCTCATCCCTATCTCATGTGACAGCTCCCACTATCCCCACACTCTGCTTCAGCACAGAACGCCCTGGGCAGTTGGAAGGACAGTTGGTGTTGCTGACTTTGCTGAGTGGTTATAATCAAAAGCAACTTTTTCAAAACCATATCTTGACTTTGTTTCATGTGCTCTGCTCTGTATAAAATATATGATAATCTTTGAAGAAACATTTAAAAAGCAATGTGTCTGGCTACCCTATGTCTATATTAAGCTCCTGCCACCTTTCCAAGCTTGTCAGAGAAGTAAACACACTTCTGGTGCAAATCAGGTTCTGCTCAGCAGTGAGAATGAGAAAAAAGAGAAAGAGCTAAGGGGACATTGAGTCCCAAGCTTTTCTAAAAATGAACTAAAAGGGTAAAGAGGGAAAACTGGTCATTAGGAAAGTCTCAAAGGATTCCACATTAGCTAATGGCAACATGCAATACACATTTTTTTAAATGTTTTTTTCTTCTTCTTCTGGGTTTTGCTACATAGAAAAATCCATCCTGCTGAAGTAGATGAGCAGGGTTGGCCAGAGTCTCCACTTTCACCTTGGCTCTGGCCAGCCTGAGGCCACCTGCAACTGAAACGCAGCTCTGCTGCCAGCTGGTACCATGCTTTGCAATAAGATAGTCGAGGTGGATTACAAATGGGACATGAATAAGAAGAACAACACTAAATTGCATATTAGATATTCTTTTTGCAAACCACTCTATTGTAATTATATGCTACACAGGTTGATGCTAAGCTCAAATTTTAAAACTGAGATCAGCCTTTATAATAAGACTTGCTCTCCCAGGAAGATGGCAACCAGGTAAGCAACAGAGAAAAATCCTCCTGTAAGATCATAACCCAGACACAGGAATATAACAACTTGAGTGAGATAAGAGGGAGAGAAGTGGGGCCCCTGGACCCAGGAAGAATCTGAAATGAGAATTGAAGCCCTCAGAAAGAGCAAACAAGACCTGTCCTGGAGGAAAAGCTTGGAGGGCCACCATGGTACAGTTAAAGGAAGAGGAGGCAGAGAAGGAGGGAGTCACTGCTCCAAATACACTCTTGGCCTGCTCCCTCATTCCCACACTCCCAGCTTCAGCTTCAGAGGTCCGTGCTTGTGGGAGCCTCCCAACTCGGCCAGGGGAGAGCAGAGTTCTGAGAGCTGGTCCAAAACTGCAGAGGAGAAAGCGCAGCCTGGAAAAGAGGCAGCGGCAGTCAGGAGGTGTTGTCGAACCCAGTGTGAGAATGAGAAGTTACAACAGTCACTAAAACAGAATCTCCACTCAGCAACAACCTTTCTAATCAGCACCTGGAGGCAAGGCAGAGTCAAAGCAACCAGTACACATCCCACCACACCCAGCTCTACACCTGCCCTGAGACTATGGCCTCCTACCTCTCCACTGTGTGAGCAACTACCAACAGAGAGCAGTGGCATCAACCCCAGGGCCATAGAAATTCCCAGGGATCCAGCCAAAGAACAAACGGGAACTGGAGCACAACAGTAAGAGAGAGCTGCAGATGGAAATGGACCACATGGTCCCATGCCCTTTCCACTCCAACACCAAGCAGGAAGCACGAGCTGAGTTACCAGGCTTCAGGTCCCACCCTGAATTCTCTCTCTGAGCACCTTGAGTCTTGGTGACCCAAGCACTCAACATGAGTTCCTGATAGCAACAGGCTGAGTACACGGGCTTCAGGACTCACCCTAAACTGCTAATATGAGCATCAAAAGGGACTTTATACTGCTTGCATATATGAACCTTGTATGAACCCATAGTGACAAATTACATGATAAGCAACAGTCCTGGAGTACAAGAGATAACAACATACTCTACACAGCAGACCCAGAAAATCCTCCAATTCTCTCCTAGAACTAACAACTAAACTTAGTACACACCCTAGACTACCACAGTGAGCATGGATGGGGGAGACCTCAGGCCACTTGTACCTAGCATCGTAAGTACACCCAATGCCCAGCTGTAAGGGGTGGGGAGCAGCAACACTGGAGATCGAGAGGTAAGAGGAGGTGAAGACCTGGAACTAGGGAACAGATCCAGTTCTCTAGCTGGATGAGGACAGCCTCCAAAAAGTCACAGGTGGCCTTTAGGGAGACACTAGCGGCCTATGAGGGGGCCCCAGGGGCCTTGATAGGGAGCTCAGCAGACTGAGGGGGGAGGAGGCTCCCTCCAGGCTACATGAGAACCTTGAACACCTGGACCAAGCCTCTGGCAGAGTGGCAAGGGGGCAGAGCCTGGCGATCTGCAGGGGCAACCTCGTGGACTCGACTGGGCCTCCAGGAACACCTCGATGGAGTGGAGCCCAACGGTCCCCAGGGGTGACCCCCAAGGACTTGACCAGGCCCCCGGGAGTGCCTCGATGGGATAGAGCCCAGTGGTTCCCAAATATGACCCTCGAGGACTTGACCAGACCCCCAGGAGAGCCTCAATGGGATGGAGCCTGGTGGTCCACCAGGGCAACCCTGAGGACTCGACCAGGCCTCTGAATGTGCAGTATTGAGGTGGAGCCTGGCAGTTCACTGGGTAACCCTGGCTACTCAACCAGACCTCCGATGGCCTCGAGGGCTTGTCAATGGGGGCCTGACCGTAGTGAACCTGGTTCCCTGCCTATCTACCATCTTTGAGGATGGGTGCTTTTCCACCTCCTGCCATATCAGTCTGTGTACACCCATGTTTGTAACAACATAATCTGAAGCAGCCATGTCTCTTCCAAATATGAGAGCCCAAGGGAATACATAAACCAAAAAGTACAGTTACTTTCAGAGGGAAGACGACTGATTGGGTGGCAATGGAGATGAGGGTGGAGAAAACTGATTAATCAAATGAGCCATCATCTGTATAACTGAGTAACCAATGCAAAGATAACATTATGTAATACAGCATCCAGTGCTAATTCCCTACTATCTTCTCTATAATTTTGTATTTCCTGTATTGTTTTTGTGTTATTGTGGTTTATATGTCTCCATTCTTTTGTCTTTAAAAAAAGTATATAATAAGACTTGCTGATCACTGGTCCTTCTCCTCACATGGTGCATCCTCACCATGGTGAATCCTGGTATTGCCTCTTGGTGGTAATATACCTTAACTGCAGGAACTGGCTTTTCTTTTGTATTAATGCATATTACTTATACAGAATATTGGTTTGCACTGAGACATTTTCATGTGTAGACACAGCTTCCTTTAGTCACGTCCATCTCTCATTGCTTTCCCTTGCCCTCCTCTCCTCTTGATCCCTTTCTTCTCTCATTGTTTCTTCTATTTTCATACCGTGTTCCCTCCCACTCCAGATTCCAAAAATAAGAGAAAACGTGTGACACTTGACTTTCTGTGATTGGCTTATTTCATTTAACATGATAATCTTCAGTTCTATCCACTTTCTTTAGTTGCAGAAATAGTTTTTCTTAATGGTTCTGCTTTGAAATGTGAGGCACAAGGTGATAAATTTAAAAATTAAGAAATCCAGACCTGACATATTGGAAGGACAAATGTGACCAACCAACCACCACTGTCCTTTGACAGAGTCTGCCATAGGCTAGTATTGAATGAGCAGAAAAAATTACTACCTAGCAAGTATGGTTATATTAATATAATTATCAACTGCCACTGATAAAAATTTTCTAAATATCCATGGTAAACAGTTGCTGTTAACTCAATATTTATAGCTTTTCTTTTGCCCAAAAATGTAATAATGGATGCCTAAGGCAGCCTGGCATCCCATGTGGGCTGGGAACTTTACACCTACTGAATTTCCCTGTAATTGGTTTAAGAAACTGAGTAAGTCAGCCTTGCCCAATTGTCTGAGTTTCCCACCCTGACATATTTGGTCATTAAAAAAAAACCTTCAGGAGGCTTCATGCCAAGCATCTGACCCAATTCTGCTTTGCATACTTCAAGATTCAAACTAATATCCAACAGTCTTCAGAGCAGCTTCCTCTCTCATCCAAAAAAAGTGATTTCTCCTTCTATTAGATTAGAAAAAATGAAAAAGAAGACCTCGTCTATAGTAGGAATCTCTACCCCCTACACTTGGCTAATATTGCATACACCATTTGTCTCTCTCCTGGTCACCTACCTCAGGCTGTGGTTACTCTGCTGAGCCATGTGTTTAAATGCTTACTGTATGAGGTATGATCAATGTATATGGTGAATGATTAATTTAAAGAGAAATTATTACAATAAAGTACACATTACCATCAATCCTCTCAAAATCCTCCCCTTTACCCCTAAAGCACTTATCCCCTCATGCTTGCCACTTCCTGAGGCAACTCTAGAGTCCTTTTTTATGGACGTCATCAGTTGTACTGTCAAGGCTGCCTCCTTGTCCTGAATAGATTCAAAACATTTTACCTTTCATCGTCAGACTTTGGGAAAGACCCAGACATCACATGGTAGCGGTTCTGGTGGATAAGGTGGGTGAGGACACGCTATGGTGGTTTCACAACCTGCCTTTCTATTGCAGGGCCGTGGGCAGCAGCACTCTCCATAGGTTTGATCACACCTCATAAAGGATACTCACGAGAGAGAACCTCCAGAAAAGCCTCAGAAAGTAATAAGATTAATGGGATAAGTGTTTTTTGAAAAGGGGGGGAAATATTTTGAAGAGGATTAATGGCAATGCATCTTTTATTACAACAGATTTTGTACTGAGGCATACACCATATTTTTTTAATCAGCCCTTTTCTCTCCCAGGAGAATGAAGCCTCATAAGGGCACGGACTTTTCCTGCTCTGCTCACTGGTCCACTGGATCCTGAGTATGGCACAGCAGATGCTCAATAAATACTCCCTGAAGCATGAACACTCAGCATTGGCAATGGTTTCACAGTCAGAAACTCTTATAAGCTCTCCAGCAAGGACAGCTCATCAGTGTGAATCAAACTTCAGTGCACTCAGCATTAACACAAAAGGGCAGCCTGAAAAACAATGGTCATACACTGGCTGTGAGAAAGAAGAGATATGCTGAGCCCTCTTCGAATCCAACCAGGAGAGAGAAAAATGTAACTTCTTTATAAGTGATCACATATGAAAAGTATAGAGATTGGAAAAGATAATTTTCTGGTGTTTAGCCAGAGAACAGATCTAATAACCTGTTAGGAGAATGTAAATAAATTATATGTATCGAACATGATTTGTTAGGTAGCCATCAAAATTTATGGTGCTCATCTATAGGTACAGACACCAAAAAATTCTTGCCATAGACTTAAAATGTAAAAGCAGGATTCACAAGAACATGTGTGATGGTTGATTTTATGTTTCAACCTGGCTGCAGCATGGGGTACCCAGATATTTGGTCAAGCCTTATTATGGGTGTTTGCTTATGAGTGTTTTCTAGATACGATTGTCATTTAAATTGATAAGCTTGGGAAAGTAGCTGGCCTTCTCTAGTGCAGACAGGCTTCATCTAGCCACATGAGGGCTCAAGAGAACCAGAAGGCAGACCTCCTCTCACACAGGAGCGGATTCTTCCTGCCTGATTCCCTTCCAATTGAGACACTGGTTTCTGCCTTCTGATTGGAAGCAAGACACTGCATTTGGAGCCTATCAACCTTCAAAGTGGAACTATGTCATCAGTTCTCTTAGCTCTTCAACTTGCTGACTTACCTTGAAATTTGGAAATTTCTGAACTCCATCATCACATGAGCCAATTCCTTAAAATACATGTCTTTCTGTATGTACGAAGACGTCCTATTGGTTCTCTTTCTCTGAGGAACTCTAAGACAGTATGCACAGGAAGCTACCATCTTATTAGTGTACAGTATACAACTTGTAGGCCTGGTTTGGGGTGGATTGTCTATACTAAGGTCCCCAATTTGCCCCTGTCTCCATGCCTACGTTCTTTCACATTGGCTTGAGGACCCAGTGGGAGGTAAGCAATGATCTGAAGAGCATTTGAGATTGGAGTCACCTTTCTGCTGCTCCTTCAGACCAGTCCAGGTAGCCTGCAGCAATGACAAGACACTAAAGAAAGCCCAGTGTCCCACCTGTACTGGTCAAGGCCAATCCATCCTGACTGTCCACATAGGCATCATCCTAGCTGGGGACTCCTGACAGGAGTGGCTCCAAAACTGAGGCCCTCCCCAGTGGCCAGCCAGGAGAAACACAGATGACACAAATGGTTAAGAGTTCAGGCTACTAAGTGTCAAGGTGGTTTGTCATGAAGCAGAAGCTAATACATTATGAGAGAACCAGAAGAGCACAGCAGGCTGAGTACGGTCTGGGTGTTCATCTCTCCAGGATGTGTTTATGGTGTTTGGAGGTGGGGCCTTTGGCAGGTGTCTAGGCTTAGATGTACTCATGAGGCGAGGACTCATGATCTCATAGTGGCTTAAAAGAGAATGAGGGTCCTGAGCTGACACACACTTCTCTTTCTCTCCACATGATGCCCTCTACCATGTATGATGCCAGAGGAAACTCTCACCATTTGTCAGCATCATGGTATTGGACTTTCCCACCTTCGGAACCACAAATCCAGCAAGTGTCTATTCTTCATACATGTTCCAGCCTGTGGTTTTAAGTTAGAGCCACAGAAAATGGACTGCAGCAAAACTACACTCTAAATTAACTGTGGTTATCTCTATGTTGAGGAGATGAGCGCCTTTTCGTTTATTCTTCTTAACATTTTTACATATTGTTTGTAATGAGCACATATTATGTCTCCGGGCATAAGAATAATAAAAACTTATTGTCATGTCAAAACCTACTCTTGTAAAAGTGACTCCTCCTGAAGCGGAAGGAGCAGAAGGGAAGGGAATGTAAAAAGAATTAAGATGTGCTATGTATATGTACTAACTCCCCAAGATAAATGTAAACATTGTGTACCACAAATATGTACTAACAGAAAATACTATGCAAAAATAAATAAAACTGATCCTTCCCATGTCAGATTTCCTGCAGTAATTACTGTTAGGGCAACTAATTCACAAATTAATCTTGAAGTATTTTGCTACTTAGAAATTATATTTTAGTCTTGTTTTCTAACCTTAGGAACAGAAAATGTGGCAGTAATTTTTTTATTGTTTGTTTGTATCAACCATAGCAACTAAGCCTGCAACTGGCAAACAGGATAGAGTCACAAGTCATATTTCTCACACTAGACTGAAATTCTTGTTTCATAAGAACAAGAAAGGCAGAGGAAGGAATAGAATATTTGCAAGAGGAAGAGAGACCGAGGCTACAGCAGTGTCTGCAATAAGCGGGTGACCTGAAAACCTAACTCACAGGCATTGTCTGCCTCTGTAGTATGTCACCAGTGGAATTCCTGTGGTCTCGCCACGATTCTCCGCTTCAGTGTCCAATTTTAGACTTGACTCAGATTATTTAAACCACATATATATAAAACACACATATAAAAACATATAATTAAACCAGGCATAGGAATTTAGAACCCAAATTAAAATATCTGTCAGAAAGCTAATCTAGAAGTAAAATGGATTTTAAAGACAAGCACATAACACAGAAAAATCATTTAAGCAAAAGGAGCAGATATGAAAGAGGTCATTTTTAACTGATTTCATTAAATTTACATTTTTACATAAGATAAAAAAAACAAAATGTATTCCTCTTACCGAGTTGGTAAGAAATGTAAAAGAAGTAGGCATCATGCAACTTCCTTTGATTTTGTTAGAAAAGATGACATGTAAAGTTTTCAGTGAGAGATGATACAAAACTAAACAGTACGTGCAAGAAATAAGCAAGTTGTTTAGTTAGAAAACTGAAGACGCCTGCCCTGCCATGAGGCTTGTGCTAGCCAGGAGGCCACCAGGCTACTTGAAGTAGCTCAGGTTCACATCATAAAGCTGAGTGCCTCTGACGAGATTTCAGCATCAAAGCTCTGAAATCTGCCAACACATTAAAAGGAAAGTTGGAAACAAAGGCATGGGGAGGGATCTGTGACCAGGTTTAAAGGAATTTGAATCATTTAGGTAATTGGGCCTGCAAATGGCAAATGCAGTTCATTCCAGAAGACTGTGAAATAATTAGTCAGGGAGAGCAAAGCTGATCTAGTAATAATGATCTTCCATTTACATAGCATTATTTTTTACAAAGCATCTCCCACCAAAAGGCTGCCACGAAGCCTACTGTGAAGGGATTGACTGTGATACCAGAAGCATCCTCGGGGAGCCATGTCACCTGCAGACATGAGTGCAGGGGAGAAGGCGTGCAGACCCCCAGTGATCCTCCAAGCAAAGAAATTCTGAATGCCAAAGTGAGGGAACGTAACCAGCAGAATATTTATGTGACTGTGAATGATGACTCATGAGGGATTAGAATGCTATTTGCTTAGGACAAGATTAAAAACAAAGAAGATTTAGAGGTTTATCTCTAAACAAAGGCTCAAAGAGTTCAGCATTATCTTCCTGAAGTGATCAAAGTACAAAAACTTTTTAAAAGCTTTCCCCTGGTCAAATGAAGCTTTTCAGAGTTTCTCCAAGGGGGGTGGAAAGGGCATTTTTTGTAACAAGCTATTCTTGTTTGCCTCCTTCAAATGCCAGTCATCTCCTGTGCTCTCCCATCTTCCCAGGATTGTCAAAGCACAGGGCACCGGGCACAACTGGGGTGGGACATGATGGGACACCAGCACAGTGAAGAACCAGCCGGGCAGTTCTGCTCCCAGCCCCTCTCCTAGGCTCTGGAGTAAGCACAGAGTCTCTGGAACCCTTGAGATCCTGAATTTTCTATCTTCCTACAATGCACTAACACCCCCTCCACAATCAGGTGACAGTCAAGGATGATAAATTGCGTATGTGGGATGGTCACATAATCAGAAGCTGAAAGAACAGAGAAAACGAAAATCACCTTGCGCAGCTTGAAGTCACTTGAATCTCAAGTTCCAAAAATTCAGCTTTTAAATGCGAAGTCTGGGTGTTATAATCAAGGCAACAGTTTCCACTAATCATCTTGCCCAAAGAGAGAGGGGCAGAGCTCTCAGCGCTGTGAGGAGGGAAGATCTAGGACTCCAGATAAACATAGGAAGGCACAAGGATGAGGAGATGAGCTGGAAGGACTGTGATCCTTCTTTCATTCCCTTGCTTTCTCATTGCTGGAGGGATGGATCCCAGGTAGACCTCAGCCAGGTGAACAGTGAAGTTGGATAAAGAGGATTCTGAGCCATCAGACAGGCGGCAATCTCAGACTGGACACTATCAATTCTGCACCTTTGTATTATGCACTCTCCAAAGTTCCTTCCTTAGCACCATTAGGGCCGTTCAGCTGCACCATGTTTCGAGGGAGATGTTAACAAACGGGTGTTCAATCCATGGGATGACCTGACTGGTGAGTCCTCTGAAACAAACTCAGATGAAGAGGAATTTGAGGAATTGGTTTTAGAAAAAAAAAAAAAAAACTGGAAAACTAAAAGTATTTTGAAGTATGATTATGCATAATGAGGTTCCACTTAACCTGCTTATCTAACACACCCAATAGAAATACAAATGTGGCATACATACATAATTTTAAGTTTCTGAGAACCTGCATGATAAAAAGAGAAATTTGTGAGATTCTAATAATATACTTTGTTAACTCAATGAACACAAAATACTACTGTTTCAAACATGTAACCAATTCTATAAAAGACTTCTGTTTGGGGATTTTGTTTTGTTGTGGTGTAGGGTCTTGTTATGTAATTCAGCTCACCTTGAACTCACTTAGGTATCCCAGGCTGGCCTTAGGTATCCCAGGCACAGCCCTCCTACTGCCTCAGCCTCCCGAGTGCTAGGATTACAGGCATGTGCCACCATGCCCAACTGTTCAGTAAAAGTTATAAAAGTATTTAATATTCTTTTTTTCTTCTTAAGTCTTTGGAATCTAATGTGTATGCTATACAAATCCCACCAGTCATGTTATAGGGGCTCCATAGCTCCATTGGCCAGTGACTGCCATATTGGTTAGAAGTAGAGTACCTGGCTCTGACTTCAGTGTCCTATGTGACCTGAGACCCTTCTTTCTCTACGTCATTATAATTCATACAGGTTTGCAGCTGGTGACCATTTTGCCACTCAAAAAATTTCTTCATGGCCCTTGGCTCTTGCCAACTAATACTAACAAAAATCAGCATGCACAGTGTTAAGGGTATCTTTAAGGATTTGGGAAATTTCAGATATGTAGTGTGTAGTGCCCCTCCCATAGATCCTTTTACAGATGGCCCATTTACTATGTGTTATGGTTTACATGTAGCTGTTGCCCAAAGGCTTGTGTGTTCACAGGTGGAGTTTGGGTGGTGATGATGCCATGATACTTATTAGAAGCTAAATGATGTTAAGAGGTGAAACCTGGTTGGAAGAGGCAGTCTCTGGGGGTGGGGCCAGAAAGCTCAGTCTCCCTCCCTCTTCCCTGGAGCTCTCCCTGCCTCCTGACTGCACTGCCACAAACTGTTTCTCCTTTGCCTTACTCCTCTTCCATGCTGCCCTGACTTGGAGCCAGCTAACCATGGACTGAAACGTTTACAAACCATGAGCCAAAATAGCACTCTCCTCCTTTAAGTTGTGGGTGTAGGGGATTGTGTCTCAGCAACCAGACAGCAAGACACCATGCATTGTGTTCTAACAAGAAGGTAATAAAGGGGGCTGTCACTGTCCCCTGCTCACCTGACACCAGAAAAACAGAACATCTGGTTCTCACCAGGAGCATCCTCCTGCTGATCTTGGCACCAGGCAATGGCAAGGGGCAAAACATTGCTAAGTGTTGCTTTTTGAAAGACAACAAGCTGCACACAGTAGGCCTCAGAGCCTGACTGAAGCCAATGCCAAGTTGAATATTTTTAAACATTCTTGCCAAACCCAAATAAACAATTAAAAACTCTGCAGGGATGGGGCAAGTGTAGGAATAATTGGTGGAGCCAAACGCTTTGCAGCGGTGATGCTGACTGTGTTTCCATCTGCTGGTTTTGCTAAACCTTTGTACATGAAGAAGGAACACACATGCTCGCTGGAGTGATCTCTGCTGCAGTCTCCTAGGGTACCTGGCTGTGGGGGCTGAAGCGTGCATTTCTAAGATGTTGTTTAAGGTTCTCTTCAACTGTCCACACTGAACATTGATTTTCAGTCACAGCTGTGTCTGGGGGACTGGCTCTCTCCACTGAGCCACAGAGCATTTTCAGTGCATCAAACAGAAGCAGAAGGCAGGACTCACAGGGAAAGAGAGGAGCTACACTTTTAGGGCTGGACATGGCTCAGCAGGGTAAAAGTCACATCAAATATTAAACTGACTGGGAATCTTTTTTAATGTTCTGAAATCTGCTGGCATATGAGACTCAATGAGAGACATGAAAAAGAAAGGATTAATTACCTCTTACAATGGAAAAAATTTTCCCCTGGAAGAATGAAGCAAGTCCTAGGACCTGATACACAGAATGCTGCATTTGTCTTTCCATAGTGGACTTGACCTTGTAAATCACAGGGGTCAAGGCTGAGAAGGTCAATCGGTCAAGATGCAGTGGTAACAGGTCAAGGTCACAAGTTCATACAAGGACAGGCTGGTTCGCTTTGCTCCACACTCAGCAGCTATGCCACAAACCCTGATGATAAAATACCCGCTGTTCTCAGGAACAAGTGGCTGGCTTCATGGCATCTGTTACAGGAAAAGATAAAACTGCCACCCGGACAGAGCTGCCCCCATCTGGCACCGGAACAGCAACCGCCCATAGAAATTTCTGGCGTGAAGTGAGACTGGACTCAGGCATCTCTTCATGAGCTCATGCTGCCATAACAAAATACCATGCCCTGAGTGGCTTAAACCTCAGAAATTTGATTTCTCATAGTTCTGCAGGCTGACTATCCCAGCTCAGAGTGCCAGCAGGCTGGCTTCTGAGAGAGTCATTTTCCTAGCCTGCATGGCCTTTCCTCCATGCATGAACACAGCGAGGCAGAGAGAACTTCTGCACTGTACAAGGTCACCAGGCCTATTAGCGTAGGTCCCGCCCTCATCTAACTCTAACAACCTCCTGAAATCCTGACTACAGCATGAGTTTGGGGAGATGCAGGTCAGTCCATCACATTCCCTTTCCTTCCACAGCACCTCGCCTATCAGACACAGTGTTCACTAAAATCTAAAAACAAGAAAAAGATAACTTTTCTCCTCTGAGTGACACAGATAGGTATGCTTCACCCAAGCCTTTTTCCAGATAGCAGCAGAGTTGAATGTGAGTCATGAAAACACAAATCCAAGTAGACAATTAAAAACTCTGCAGACTTGATCTTTCCCTATGGTGATGTGCACAATTCCTGGTACTTACTGACCCAGCAATATCTACTGCAGTCATGAATCTCTGAAAGAACAAATGAATGGAATGAATGAATTACAAGCATTTTCTAATAACAGCAAGAGATGAATCTGAATGAAAAATCAGAGCCAAATATGGCCTCACTGATGCTCATTTTAAGCTAAATTTCACCTAAAATGGCTTCTCTTTTAAAATGAGGATTTTAAAATATAAAAATATAATATTTTGAACCCTGATAATTACATTTCTTATCAAATGCATGGATCCTTATAACAGAATTCAGTGTACTACATATCCAATTTAATTAAAATTTATAAGTGGTTGAAAACCAAACTAAGTGTATCTTAATTAAATCAGAACGTGGCTCACAGATGTTAAGGTTGACCCCAATTTTAATAAATAAGACACAACTACAATCATTAGGGACATAGTTGAGTAATTTTGGTCATGGAGAAAGTAAAATGAATGGGAGGCCTGGAAGGTCCCTTCTTCTTAAGGCTGGAAAGTAAAATGACCCCCAGAGCACGATGTGGTGAGATTTTGAGTGGCCTGTCCAGCAGCCCACTACAATGGAAATAGGACCCTCATGTATAAACATCCAAGCTGCTCATCAAGTATTGGACTAATGCTTGAAGAAGGCTGGGGCACCATCTCTAACAGTATACACATACACCTCCAAATACTCACACACCCACACACACACACACACACACACACACACATACACACACTGAGGTCCTGACCATTTTTACCACATCAGCCTAATCATAGATGGAGACAGAGTGGTCTTAGCAAAGCCAGTGATAGAGATTGGAGATTTACTGGGTTTACTGTTAGAGAGTACCCAGTCAGATTAGGATTTCAGAGAAACAAAATATAACTTGCTGTAAGTAATGTATGTTCCATGTAATATGCATGCTGCAGGACTTTTTTCCTCAAACTTTGGCAACTATCCTTGAGGTCAAACCTGTCACAAAAGTGTTGTCAAGGCCTTCTTGTATTTCTGATATAAACCACAGCACTTGTTGGAGAATTATCACTGAGAAATAAATTGTAAGACACACCTGAATTACACTGACGGCCCTTGAAATCAGGAAAGAGAGAAAAAGCCTCAGTTTCAACATTCAGGTACTCCCATTCACCTGTCTGGAATCCTTCTTGTTAATGTACCTTCCTCAGAAGGAAGATGTCAGCCCTAGAGAACTATACTGGTCAGAAAATCAACAGAGGAGCATTGCTCCGAGGTTTATCCTGCAAGCTGATCACATAAGAATCAAAGCCCACCAGTGCCACTGCCCTCCCAGAGACCCAGTGGGCAGATGAAGAGACTGAGTTCCCAGACAGTGAAGTAACTTTTCCAAGGTTTGACTAGGTCTCGTGGCAGAGGTAAGAGTAGTGTTCTGCGAGGATGTTATTTTCCTATGAGCTTCTCAGTACTAAATAAAGTTTACAAGTGCTACTAAAGATCAGATGAAGAGAAAGAAACTAATCTCTTGCAATTTAGATATTTAGAAAAGACTGGGTAGATTAAGATGCTATTCATTCATTCCATAGGATTTAGTCCATGTCCACTCTGCACCCACCACTGCTGTATCTGCTGGGCCCACCGATTCACTGCCTCCCACAAGGAGACTGACCAGATGGTCGCCACACTCTTCCCCACACCTGGCTAGTACTATTAGACTACATTTTGCACCTTGTCTTGCAAGTATGTGGTAGGTGACTAAGCAGTAGCCAAAGAAAGGTGGGCAGGAGTGATGTCAGCTTTTCCCAGACTAGGTCTATTGGAACCTGAGAAACTTTCTATGTTGGTCGAAGTTCTCCAGAAAAACCTATGAGGGAAATTGCATAGCTAGTGTGAGAGAAAAGGAGAATTGGAGAGGGAGAGGGAGGGGAAGAGAGAGAGACTAAGAGGGAGGTGACGGTTCATGAGATTATGGAGACTGAGAAGCCTTACTATCTGCCACCTTCAAGCTGGAAATCTGACTGACACAACTGACGGTGTGGATTCCAATCTGTGTCTGAAGCCTGAGAACCAGGAGCACGGAGGTCAGTATAGGTCTGATGTCCCAGATCACACAGTCAGTCAGAGAACTCACCCTTTTCCAAGTTCCTGTTTTATTCAGGCCCTTAACAGGCTGGAAGATGCCCTTCGAGGTCGGAGAAGTCCAGCTGCTTCAGTCTATGGATTCAAGACACACCCTCTGCTGGGGTTGTTATGTAAAATGGTCCACAAAGTGTCATTGCATTCAAGCCTTGGTTGCCAGCTGACGGGCTTTGGCAGTGACTACATGGTGAGAGTGATCACTTCATGGGTGGATCATCCATTGTTAAGATCAAAATTGGACGGCATTAGGAAGCAATGGCAGCTTAGGAGGTAGAGCCTCACTGGAGGGAGTGGATCAAATGGCCATGACCTTGGAGACTAGATCTTGTGCCTGGCTACTTTTTCTCTGCCTCTCTTCCACTCTTTCCCTGCTCCAGGGTAACATGAGGTGAGCAGCTCTCCTCTCCACCCTTCATTAAACATTACTTCTGGGTTCACAAGGGTGTGCTGCTTGGGGTCTCATCACTGCAGTGACACGCCTAAGAGAAACAACTTACAGGAGAAAATGTTTACTTAGTCTCAGTTTCAGGAGTTGGCGCTCATGGCCAGCTGGTGCTGAGGCAGAGGCATCATGGCCGATGGGGTGAAGAGGAGAGCCGCTCACCACATGTTGGCCTGGAGCCCCTTCACCAAGCAGGGAAAGCTGAGGAAGCTGAATGTTAAGTACTCTTCAAGAACAGAGGCTGTGCTGGGCTCTGGAGGCAGCAGGGGACAGCAGAGGCAGCTCAAAGATGTCTCGTTCTGGGATAGTACTCGAGAATGGAGATGGTTTCCTTAAACCCAGTTGTCACAAAATAACCATAGCCAACCCCAGGGAGGAACCAACTGTTTCAGTAATCGTACACATCAGTGCCATCACCAGCACCAGGCAATGAGAGGAAGAAAAGAGACTTCTTGTACTTTCACTGTGGCCTGTAAAGTTTCAGTGAAAGAACTTCTGCTCTGTTATTTTTAAAGTCTGTGTTGCAATCTCCACTCTGGAGACAGGTACACTCACGGGTATATTTTCCTTAATTTAATAAAATAGTAGAATAGCGTTCCTGTTAAAATTCTGTTTTAAAGGTTATTGCTTCTAAATGCATGGAATTACAGTCAGTCACCGCCACCCACCCAATTTGCAATCAATCTTTTCCAAAGCCCCATTGCGGTTTTGTTTGAGTCTGGGGTTCATTATCCTGGAGAACAAGGCAACAAACACAGGGTGTTTTCAAAGCCTTTAGAAGTGCTCTGCGACAAGGCAAATTTGCAATAATGAAACAGTAATGAGTCCAGTTCTGCTAACAATGACTAAAACATCAAAATGGTAACCTAGAAAAGGTGCGTGTTGTTAGGACCCCTGAACTGTGATGAAGAAAACCGGGTTGGTGGAGACTGGGCAGAGGAGGTGTCCATCGCAATTCCACAGAGGATGTTCAGATAATGCCAAGAGACCAGCAGTGCCTCATTTACCTCTAGTTCTCCCTGGGAAAGGCCTGCCTTGTGCTTAACACCAGGTGTCCACAGGTGCTGCTCACCAGCCCTTCTCAGCCAAGTGTTCAGTTGGATTGCTGTCTCATCCTTGCTTGATTTACAGTTTGGGTTTTGGTTCAGCAAGTAAACTATAAAAGGGAAATAAAGCATGCTTAATGTGCCTGAGCACCATTACAGAAAAGAAAGAGGGAGGAGGGTAAGGCAGACACATGCAGTGGGGAGGTGGTGTAACCCATGGAAATCATGAGCTGGGGGCACAGGGAGACGTCCGAGAGTGGTGAGAAGTGCAGAAAACACACTGCAGGCCATCAAGCCCCTCCTGCACTTCAGGTGGCTATATCCCATCTCCCCCTCCCATGGCCATGGGCAAGTATCCAGCCCTGATGGCCCTTAGGAAGGAGGGATTAGCCAGCAGTCCTCATAGGCACCAGGAGCAGGCACTTCTGGGAGTAGCTGTTGTTGTTGGAAGGTCATGTGAAACACAGAGAGGGCATTGAAGAAGTGGCTGGTGGTCAGTCTAGTCCCTTCTGCTCCTACCTAAGGATGGAGGATGGAGGCAAAGGCTCTGCTTTTCCTATAGATGCCATCCTCTGGGCTCCACCTTCTGGGAATCTGGAGGCCTGAGAACATCCGAGGTCACTCAAAAGGGAGGTTGAGCACACAATGCAATTGTGATGCATACAGCTGAGCTTTGGACTGAGACTGGCCTTGCCCTGCAACACAAGTGGGTGACATCAAAGGGCAGATGTGGGTCTGTGGGCAGATACACAAGAAGTAAAGTTCCCATTGCTGCCTGCAGGGAGACTGACAGCCAAGCCTGTGTGCACTGGTCCAGTCCTCTGGACAGAGCTCGCTGGCCTGGACCAGTTCCTGCCCTTCCACTGGTGTTTCCCTGGAACACCATGGTAGTTTTCTATGACTGTAGCACATACCTGAGAGCAATCAATTTATAAAGAGGAAAGGTTTATTTTGGTACACCATTTTGGAAGTTTCATTCCATGGCTGTCTGACCCTGTTATTTTGAGCCTTAGATGAGGCAACACAACATGATTTAAATCATGGCCAGGAGTTAAGAAAGAGAAAGAGGGTGTGGGGTCCCACCACCCCCTTCAAGGACACTCCCCCAGTGACCAGAAGACCTACCACTAGGCCTTACCTCTTAAAGTGTCCACCACCTGCCAATCACACCACAGCAACACACGACCTTTACCTTTGGGAGACGTTTAAGGTCCGAACTATAGCAGCCACTGAGCTGTGTCTGTCCCCACCCCTTTCAGAGCCACCATGCTGCTGCTCCATAAATCATGGAGCCGCTCTGCAGCGGGGTGACACACAGGCTGGCTCCTTCTCCAATGCTCCTCCCCAAACCCATTCTTTATCGTGCACACATTATTAACTTATGACAAGGACTTATTTAGTTTTTGATGGTCAAAGACAAGTTATTGAATCTCAGATACCATTTTCTCTTTCTGAAAGCTCAGCTCTTGCAAATCAATAGCCTTGGATCTCAAGACTCACATCCCAAAAGCTCAAATCCAAAAATTCTGAGAAGCTCATGACAAGACATGACTGGTTACTGGTGTTGTTCACTGCTCATGCCTCTTAAGAGAGAAAGATGTGAACACCTCTACTTCTTGATATCAAGAAAAGAGGGGTATAAGAAGCACCAGCATGAATGTTTGGAGGTGAAGCCAAATTTTACCCATTGTAGCATTTGGATAATTACTGCAAAAATGTCTTCTATACTTACAGAACAGTTCCAAATACATACAGCTACCTGTGTGCATGTGCCCCTATCTAGAAAACGGGGCACTGCCTTTGAGCAGTTGGTGGCTGCACAGCAGGATTTTGGTTAATTTATGGATTTCTGAATTATTCATTTGTGCTGCCCCTGAACATGTGCAGGGACTAGTGTTAAAAATAAATAATAAATACACTTTCACAAAAAAGCACTGGACAACAAACATAAAATAAAACTGCTGTGCATTTTTGCATTACATGTGTGTCAGAGCCAAGGAAATTGATGGTAAGAGACCTGCTGGCAGCATGGAAAGTATGGAACAATCCAGGCCTCTACCCACTATGTGTGTTGTATCCAGGATTCAAGTCCACAGCCTCAGCCAAAAGCACCCAGCACTTCCGGATCTGCCTGGTTCTCTGTAGTCACAGAGCAGCTTCCTCGGGCTCTCTCCAGCCCAGGCAGTATGCACACTCCGTGATGCATGCTTCAGTTCTAAAAGAGCAGAGATTTCTAGAATCAAGGTGTTTGGCAACTCTGTAATATGACAAGTAGGTCTACATCATCATCATGCACCCAGTTGTGAATAGAACAGTCCAGAAAACCCACTCCCATCACTCACTGTCTCCAAGGAGATAGGGTGCCTTCCATCTTCAGTCACATCTTGGGGCTAGATTCCACCCTCATCTGAGAATTGCTTGGTATGATGTAATGGCCCCACATGACGTCCATGTTTTCATATTCTGCCCTTGTAGATATGTCACAGGTCAAAGAACATATGTAATTTAGGATCCTGAGATGAAGAGATTATCCTGGTTATCCTGGTGGGCCCAACTTCTTAAGCAAGCAGAAACACTTCTTTTAACGGGGGAGCACAAGTATTCCTTATAAAAGGGGGCAGGTAAATTATCAAGAAGAGGAAAAAGCCACAGGACTATGGAAGAAGATGGGACAAGGTCAAAGGGTGAACAGCCATTAACCCTGGAAGAGACAGGAAATAGATTCCACCTGGAGCCTGCAAAGGGAACCAGGCCTGTTGACATTTTCATTTTAGCTGGGTGAGTGCATTAGCAAGCTTTCCTGCCCCTGGGACACAACGCCTGGCACAATTTAAAAGAAGAGCGATTTTGCCTGGCTTCTCAGTTTCAGGGGATTCAGTACAGGGGATTCAGCTGGCGAGAAGGCAAGGACAGCAAGCAGAGGGTAGAGTGGTGCAGAGCCTCTCCCTTCCTGGTGGCAGGAAGTACAGCAAGGGAACAGTGCCAGACAGGATGAGGTCAGGGACCAAATACAGACCCCAAGGTTGCACCTCCATGAACCCTCTCAGATGTATCCAGAAACATGCTGTAATTTCCCGGGCACTTCTTAATTCAGCATGGTTAACGATCACAGTAAGTCATGGTATGGTTGTCTCTAATCCCCAGAGTAAATATGTGTTATTTTGAACCTTGACATTTGTGGTCACTTGTTATAGCAGCCAGAGAGATACTGCCTTCCCATGCCCCACATTCTAATGGGATAATGGTTGGAATCTTCAATAGGTTCCGACCAGTGACAACATGATGGCTGCAGTCCTTGAAGCTGCCTAGACAACTGTTATGGTTGATACATTGTGTCAACTTGGGGAGTCTAGAGGTTTGGCTGAGTGACTCAGCAAGAAGCCAGAATGCTTACTTTGTATACATCCTGAGCCTGTGGAAGAGGAGGGCATGGAGACTGTGTGAGAGCTACACGCCCCCTGGGTGGGGGTAGGCTGTTCACAATGTAAGGGAAGAAAAGAGGCTGCTTACAGCCATTCCTCCCTTTTGCTGGTGTTTTTGCTGTGTGCTGCCACCATGAACAGTTTGCCCTCTGCCATGTGCCACTCTGCCTCTGAACCAGCAAAGTATGGAATGAAACCTCCACAAACTGTAAGCTAAATAAACCTTACCTTCCTTCATTTTGGGTGTTGGGTATTTTGTCTCAGCAACAAGAAAAAGTAACCAAGACAACAACCCATGACCTGTAGGATGGGGTCCCAGCAGGAAATGCAGATCATGTCTGTTTTTAATATCCCTTGCTCCTGGGCCAGCATGTTCAGGGCTAAAATCCTGTCATCATAGAAAAGAGTCAAAAGGGTAAGTTCTGTTGGCACCAAGAATTAGAAATTAGAGGCAACCACCTTCTCAGTAAGGAGCAGCAGTCAGAAACTCTAAAGTCAGCTGCTCAAAACAGGGCCATGTTAGTTAAGCTGGGGACTCTGTGCTTGGATGTCACAGGCTTGACCTCCAGACCCAACTGTCCTAAGAACCCAGGGCTGTCATGCACAAGGTTTCTGAATAACTCTTATTTCCGGCTTTTTGTCTGTCAGATGAGAATCAATTATGCCTCCTCTCCAGAGGCACCGCAACATCAGCTGCATAAGGTCTGTTCTAACTGTCCTGCTGTTGGTAACTGACCGGTGGCTTCAGACACCTTGGCACCAGGTGACAGAGTATGCCCATTGTCACATATGTTCTGAAACATGCATGGTGGACACAAAGTCTGGCCACGGAGTTGGAGACAAGAAAGCAAGACTACTGTGGAAAAGTCACAAGCACACTGAAGTGGGCTCTGTGAGTCACCTTGGAGCATGCCACTCCAGTATTTCCAGAGGTTTGACTAAAGGAAAATTTCTTCAAGGTGAAACAGAGACAGAAACTCAACATGTAAAGCAAACAAAGGGAGGATTATTCAAATTGGCATGAGGAATGGCCCTCGGAACCTGGTCAGGCCCCTGTAGCTGCCCCAAACAATTCTCTGGAAAACCTACAGCCAGCTTGTCCATTCATCCTCATGGTTATTACAGCCCACTGGTCCCACAGAATGTTTTTAATCAAACCTTGGACCTTTAACATGAAAAAACAGAGGCCCCAAAATTACTGTCTCAGTGGGCAAATGTCAGACCGGTACCAGCACGTGAATGATGGAGCAGAAGGGACCTTTAAGAATCCTGTAAATCCACCCCTCGTTTTACACCACCAAGCTCCCAACACAGCGTCTCCCACTGAGGGGCTCTCTCCCGCTCTCTCATGCTGCTGCATGCTTTCTTCTCTCGTGCCCTGCGCTGTGCCTTTAGACCCTACTCTGACCCCGCCTCCAGGCCTCCTCTGCTCTTCTCTCACAGCCAGCTTCACACAGTCCTGTACACCTGCACAATCCCTCTCACTCCTCGTGAGCCTCCTTGCCAGTATTCTGTGACTATAGGGGAACAAAAACTAAACACTGCTGTGTCCCAAAGCTAACCCTGTTCAGTCACTCAGGAAGAATGCATTAAAATAATGCAACTGGGAGTAGGGATATAGCTTAGTGGAATAAGCGCCTATTTGGCAAGCGCAAGGTCCTAAGTTCAAACCCCACTACCGCAAAAAATAAATAAACTAAATTAAATAATGCAACTTCCAGAATGCCTGGGTTGACTTACAAAATACCTGTGCAACTTAAAGAACACCCAAGCTGTTTTGAGTCTGTGCAGGTTTGAGAAGGTTTTGCACGGTTGGTCTGTGGTGTGTCCTAACCTCTGGTCACAGGTCATGGAGTTGTACGTGCCCTTGTGCCCTCGGCCACCTGGTTCTTTGTGAATTCTAACCACTAGGATGCACTGTCACCCCATTCTGTCACATACCAAGGCTCCTGCCTGGCAGGAGACAGACCCTGAAAGGGTAGGAAAGGGGTGTTAAAGGAAGAGTCCTCATAGGAATGTTTGCTACTATGGTCAGAAGAAACAAGGTGCACTGGAAATAAATAAAGGCAAACCAAGGCAAGCAAACATGGGCTGTTCACCAGAGCTTGCTGTAGCCAAGGGGTGAGCCACCATCACCAGCCTCACAAGATTCTGTTAGTTACATCAGCAAAGACACTTTCCCCTAAAAGGTCACATTCAAAGATTTGGGGATTAGAATGTAGGCATCTCCATTTTTGGGTCACTGTTCAACCCACTCTGCTCCCCTCAACACCATCTCCCCACTGGAGGTTGATGCGTGCAGAGTAGCTGCTTGGTTTACTTACTGAGAGACTGAATGTACACATGGACAGTGGCCAGTATATAAACAAACAAACAAACAAACAAGCAAACAACAAACAAACAACTCAAACTCACAATCTGCGCAGACATGCATGGGAAACCAACCTGTTATTTATAGTAAGCAGCCCAGGCCAGGCTGCTCTCTGTAGATGAGACTTGTAGGAAAGTCAGACTGCTGCCTGTCTGCATTAGTCCATTCTCATTACTAGAATGCAATACCCAAGGCAGTGTAACCCTATAAAGAGGTTTGCTTAGCTCACTGTGACAGTCCTAACAGCATGGCATAGTTGTGATGAGGGTCTGTAGCAGGTGATGAGAGTGCATATGGGAGCAAGAAGTCATTTCTGCAAACAGGAAACAGAGGGAGCCTGCGGCCCCTCCATCCTTTCTGAGGGTCCCCGCAGCTCACCTACCCACCAGGTCCTGTCAGTTGAAAGGTCCTGCCTCCTAACAATGCCCCACGGAGGGCCTCTGGTGCGCAGAGCTTTGGGCACACACTCCAGTCCTGCCCAGACTGCAGCCGTCTAGCAAGGAACTTAAGAAGCTAAACAACACTGCTGCTGCTATCAGCTCCCAGTGGCCCACGCTCGATTGGTAACGGACAGTTTCTCTAATTCTGTCCCTCTACCTCTAACTTAGGACTGGCCAGAGAAAGCCAAATGCCCCACCAGTCTTGTGACTTGCCTGCTTTTCTACCCCTCCGCAGTTTCTGTCCCCCGACCCAGTACCAGTTAGGCGCACTGAAACCTGCCCTTGCCCCTGGTGCAGCTCTGCACTCCTTGCCTGTCACAAGGTCTCTGTCGAAGGCAGGTGATGGTGGCTGACTCCTTGGCTAAGCAAGCTCTGGTGAACAGCCCATGTTTGCTTGCCTTGGTTTGCCTTTATTTTTTTCCAGTGCACTTTAATCCAACCATAGGGTCCTTCAAGGAGATAGAAGACAAGACCAAGAGAGGAGGAAAAGGTCGTGTGAAGCTGGAGGCATGGATGGGAGTGGTACTGCCCCTGGCCAAGGAGTCACCAGAACTTGGAGGAAACTAGGAAGGATTTTCTCCTGGACAGCGTAGGGCATCTGGCCCTCACTACACCTTGATTTTGGATCTCTGGCCCCCAGCATTGTGAACAAATACATTTCTGCTGTTTTATTCTACCAGATGATCGTGGATTCACTCTAACAGCACTGGAAGACTAGTACAGAGACTCTTCTGCACATGCGCAGTATTACTTTCCTGCTCAGGTCCGCACTGGCCTATGGGGAGAGATGTAGGGGGCAAAGGTGCTTCTTAGACTTAACTCAAATACCAAAACAGTCAAAGAAAAACTGAACAATTGGAAGACGTGAGTATTTCAGAGTAATTTTATATAAATAAATATTCAGATTATGTAAGTCGGCTTTCCCATTGCTGGGACACCACAGTTAAAGAAGGAAGGGTTTAGCAGAGTTCACAGTTGCTGGAGTCAGTCCATGGCTGGCTGGCTCGAGGGCAGCAATGTCATGCAGAAGGGCACAGCGGAACAGAGATGCTCACCTTGTGGCAGCCAAGGAACCAAGCAAGGGACAGCGCCAAAGAGCAGGGGCTGGAGAGCAGAGAGGGACCCAAGTCTCGTTGCCACGATCTGCCCACACAAGCCCAGGAACAGGTTCTGCTAATCTGCAAGGCATTTCTGACTCTAATGAAGTTGACCTATCAGGCTTAAAAATCACACAGATTTATTTTGATTTTCTTCTTGATGTTTGGCCTTTTGCAGATATAGATTTCTTTGGTATGAGGTCAACAATCCCTTGTAGGTATATCTGTAGGCAATTTGCTTAAATATAGCAGCTAAAATCATGTATGTGCCAGTGATTATAAATGTAGTAGAACTCAAGTATAGTACCAAGATAATATGCATGCTAGGGCCATACCTAAACCCATTATCAAAAAACTTCAGCAGTGGTCCTTCCATATCCCCATAACCAATTTTAGCACATCTGGGACTTGTCAAATGACCACTGTAGCACATTCTCCCATGTCCCAGAGTTTGTCTTTCTTTTTCCCTTATCTCTTGCCCTTTTGTATCCATGAACTCTGGTTTCTTCTGAATTAATCTAACCACTTTAGAAGTAAATAAAGCTGTTTATAGAAAACCAAATTTGCACCTTAAAACCCAAATTAGGAAAATTCTGGATTTATAACTACTTTTCCCAATACAAAACCCTTGTCGTATCAGGCTTGTGTCCCTGATTGTCTCTAGCAGTGTCTTTGTTTTCGAACAGTAGAATTTGGAGATATGATTAATATGCATGGCAAATGTTCTTGGATGCTCACAGCAGAGTTTCCCCAACTGCAACATTCAGCTGCCCTTGCAGCGTACCCACAGACACTCCCAAAACATCTTTAAGAACAGACAGGCAAATGCACAACCACACAAGGGCAAACATGTCCAAGAATAAATTGATATATTCATGTGCAAGTGACTCATGGCTTCTGAGTGTCCATTTGTGCTGCTCAGTGGGACGTCCCTAGACAAAAACCTGTCACTGGCTGTCTATAAAGCAGGCCAGCTCTCTGCACAATGTCAGCACACTGTTAGGAAAAAGAAGGAAAAAACAAAGGTCTGAGCTTGCCAGTCAGGACAGGTTTGTTTAGAACGAACCTGAGGAACCACCCTGGCACTGAGACCAGACTGGTGAGCTAGCTCTCTTATAGGCTCTAAGGTCTCTGATAGGGTCGTGAGCATAAAGGGGGACTACGAAGGACAGGGTCAGAGTGGGATTGAGTTCAGTGGAAAGGGGTTGTGCTGTCTGCCAGGAACAAGTCTTGAGGAAGCACAGGGGCGGCGGCTGCCTGTAGGGAGCAGGGCTGAAGACAGGAGTTACAAGGTGCCGCTGTGATTACTGGGCTTCATTAACCCACAATTATACGTGTTTAGTAGGTGTAAAAGCACAGCAGGATGGAACAGGCTCCAGAAATATTCTTTATTAAAGTAATTTTTGGTCAGCCTGTGCTGAGGGCAGCTGGATTCCTTCACACACCCCTTCCTCTTTTTTGTAGACAGAGGACAGCAGGAAGAAGTGATTGGGCTCAAACAGGAAGGAATGCTCCGTTTTAGGGGAACTTGCTGTCACTGCATTTCACAGAGACAGACTGATGAAGTCACCTGCTTACCAACAAATGCACCTGAGAAGCCTCTGAGTCTCGGATTCTAACATTAACATGTGTCTCAAGCCTTTAGAATGTGCACTTCATGCTACTTGGTCCTAAGAAAATCACAGAAACATGCAAAAGGATATGTGTCCCTTTCAGATTCTATTTACTCTTTCAGTTTCTCACACTAGGGAGACAATACAAAAGGGACAGAAACTGACCCAAAGGGAAGAACAGCTTGGATGAGGGAAAGGAGAAAGGAAAGAAAGAACACACACACACACACACACACACATACACAAGGTAGCTAAGACAACTGTACTACTAATTTCTATCAATTTATTAAAAGGAATAGTTAATGGTTAATTTTTTATCAGTGTTGCATACCTATAGCTGGTATTCTACACAGCTACTTTACGGGTAACAATATGCAGTATAACAACCATTGCTGACTTCCTCTCACTGTGTTTTGAAATTATGTGTTGTTTCTAATGTTCTCTTTTTTATTTTTTATTCTCTTTAAAAGGAAAAAAGGTACATGTCAAGGATATTGATCACAGTTCTATATACCATAGCAAAAAGAAAACAAATCTGAAAGCACCTTAAACATGTAGTCATAGATCAGTAAATAAGTAACAGCTTAGCTCTAGGATGGAAAATCACTGAGATTATTAAAATTGAGGTTCAAAGAGTATATTTATGGATCTGGAAAATGTTCATTATATATTTTTCATCAAAATTTTAGTGTACTATGGCAGTTATACAAACTTAGTGGCTTAGAACAACACAAATTTGTGAAATTGCAATTCTACCGATTAAAGACTAACTAGTTCTTTCTGAGCTAAAATCAGCGTGCAAGCAGGACTGGGTTCTTTCAGGAGGCTCCAGAGCAGAACCTGTTTTCCGTTTTCTTCTTACCAGGCTTGAGAGACTGCCTGCCTGCCTCTGCTCAGGCCGCTCCTTCCATCTCCAGCCTCCCCCTCTGACTCTGACCTCTAAGCTGCCAACACGCCTGCTTCTCCAACTCTCTCATCTCGTCCCTTTATGGGCTCTGGTTACGCTGAGGCGACATGGGTAGTCCAAAATAATCTCTTCATCACAAATGTTCTCATTTAACTACAACTGTAAATTTTGTTTTGTTTTATTTTACAACTTTTGGGGTCATACATTTATTGAAAATAAGCTTAAGACAAAGGTAAAAAATTGAACAAAATAATGAAAAGAACAATAAATTATATAATGGACATAGTAATTATGTAAATTACATAATAATAATTCTTATCATTACAAGCTGCCTTGCTACAAGTATTATATCAATGGAAATTATATTTAGAACAATACACATCACTTACTTTTTAAATTAAGTTTATTGGTACATTTTAGGTATATATAGTGATCACATTCATTATAAGGATTTCGTACTTATACATGAAAGAGTATGATTCTTTTTTTCCCATTCCTTTCCCCTCTCTTCTACTCCTCTTCACTTCTTTATTTACAAAAGATTTGTTTCAATGTTTTCCTTCTTTTCTCATCATTTCTTTCTTTTCCCTTCCTTCCTTTCCCTCTCCCCTTTTCCCCTCCTAGTTGTCCAAATTTCTTTAGCTATTCAAGGTAACACATTTGTAAATTTCAGGCATTAACAAGTGGGTGCCTTCTGGCACCTATTATTCTGACCTCCATAAAAGCTCCAGTCATCAAACAGCATACAAATGTATGCTATCTGCTTCCATATTTTTGGTTTTTGACAAAAAGTTATATAGATATTAGCCAAAAGACACTCGTGTTACTCAGGAAATGCCAAAGGCTTTTTGAAGCCCTATTTCAGGAACTGGGAACAAAGACCAGATATATTCTTTACTAAAAACCACACTCATTCTATACAAATCACAGCCAGACAAGACATAGCTTAGTCCAAATTCATGAGACTGATGACTTTATAGGGAGCAGGAATTTGGTACTCACAGTTCCAGGTCTGGGAAGTCCAAAGCTAGAGGCCAGAATCTGAGCAGCACCTTCTGGCTGCCTCCCCACATGGAGGGGGGTGAAAAGGCAAGAGAGAACTCACAACAGAGGCCAAACCTGCTTTCATCACAAGCTTGACCCACACTCACAGGCTCACTGTCCTGAGGACAACATCAATAAGACCCAGTCACTTCTGAAAGCCTGTTGCTCTGGGACTTGTGTTTCTACATGTGAACTTCAGGACACAGTCAGCCACACTAAGGCCCTGCCTGCATTTCTCTACTCTTTACTCTTAAACCTTTTCCTTTGGAAATGCCACAGTGAACCAAAAGTGTAAGGGGGAGAATGGAAGACACTAAACACATTTGGCTAATTACTGATGCTATCCTGCTACTCAAGTGGAGATCCTGTATGTACATGGAGGTCCTGACCTTCCACATCCTGACAGTGACCACCTGGCTCAGGTTTGCATTTTCTTTTCTATTTAACCCACGGGTAATGATTCCCTGTAATATGATGGGCACCAGACAAGACTCTGAAATAGGCAGGGCAAAGCAGACCTGATGCTGTCCCCAGGAATTCAGTTTAACAGATGACGGAGATGCTGAACTCTACTTGAACAGTCAGTTATTGCAACATAAGGAGCCATACTGAGTGCTGTGTGAGCAGATGGCAGGAGGCCTAACCTAGAGCACAGGATCAAGAAGAGATGATTATTAAAAATGGTATGAAGGTTTCTCTAAAAACAAAACAGAAAAGGGCATAGAGACTTACACCACCACTCTGGGAGGCTGAAGCAGGAACATTATAATCTCAAACCCAGCTGGGGCAACTTAGACCAAGTCTCAAAAAAATCTAAAAAGAGCTTGGGAAAAGGTCAATCTCCAGTATCACCATGAAACAAACAAACAAACAACGTAGAACTATCCCATGGTCTAGCAATCCCACCACTGGGTGTATACCCAAAGGAGAGGAAATCACCATGTCAAAGAGACATGTGCACCCCATGGCTATTGCAGAATTATTCATAAAAGCCATGAGACAGGATCAGCCTAATGTCCACCAACAGATGAATAAAGAAAAAGTGAGATATATATTTTTTAATATTCTTTAGCACATAAAGAAGAATGAAATCTTATCATTTGCAGCAACGTGCGTGAGACCGGAGGAAGATATGTTAAATGAAGTAAGCCAGGTACAGAAAGGCAAGCATCACATCTTTTCACTCAGCTAGTGTCCTGGTCACTTTCTCATCACTGGGACAAAATATCCCACATGCACAACTTAAAGAGAAGAGGTTTATTTGGGCTCATGGTTTTTAGAAGATTCAGTCTGTAGTCAGCTGGCTCCAAGGCAGGAAGGGCACGACGGAAGGGTCTGGCAGAGGAAGCTGCTCACAGCATGGTGGCCAGGAAGCAGGCAGTGAAGGGAGGATCCAGGGAGGGAGATAAATCTCTTCCAGGTCACACCCTAGTGACCGCTTCTTCTGACCAGACCCTGCCTCCTAAGAGCACAGGCAGCTCTAAACTCACCCGTGGATCAATTCATTGTGAGAAAAGTGCTCTCATGACACAGAGACTTTTTTGAGCTAAATTGTAGCCTACACGGAGGCTAAAATGTTGATCTCATAGAAGTAGAGTGGAATAGTGGTTATCAGGGGCTGAGAGAGTGGGAAGAGGTGAGGATAGAGAAGACTTGGTACACAGGTACAAAAATGCTTTGAGGAGAATTCAGTTCTAGTGGTCCATAGCACAGCAGGGTGACTGCAAGTAACAATATGTTATTGTGTATTTCAAAATAGCTAGTAGAGAAGATTTCAAATGTTCCCAACACAAAGAGGTGATAAATAATTGATCATTACACAGTGTTCCATATGTCAAAATACCAGGCTGTACTACATAACATGTACAATTTTATGTATAATTTTTTTAAAGAGGGAATAAGGGGCCAGGGAACAGACAATTACCATGACAGCTGAGATAGGACTATGTCCACAGGTAAAGCTTGGGGGGGGTGGGAGAGGAGATGATCCAGGCATTAGGTACATGCGAGCTCTGCACTGGGGAGCCTCTGCTCCAGGAACCAGATAAAGGGTGCACAAAGCTCAGAGGGTGAGAGAGAAGTGCAGTGCAGCTGTAGAACTAACCTGGGGCCAGTCTCAGGGACTCGGCAGGTCATAGTAAGGCTCTCGGGCTTTATCTAAAGATCAGTGGGGAGCCTTCAAGGGGAAGGGGAAAGTATGATGTAATTTATGTTTCAGAAACATAATTCCACTATAGTATCAGCAGCGAATGGAAGGGGGCTAAGGAAATTTGCAGAGACGAACGGGACTGCCATCTCTATCCACGAAGGATGTGTGTGTCTCTGACTTAACATGGAAGTGGAGAGAATTCCACAAAAGGGAGGTGTTGAGAATGATGTTTACTTCTTCGGCTTTAGCAACCTGGTGACGCTTTGGAATAGTAATGAAGATGGAAGAGCCAGTGAGAGGATGAGAGTTGGGAGGATCCGGGTATAGCATGAGTTTCATGTCACTCATATAGTATCAATTTCAGTACTGTACTCAATATTCTTGTCTTTATAAACTCAGTATCTTTGGGGGATCTTCTTTCACAACCAAATCACATTTTGAGGTATCTTTGGTACAGAAGTATCTCCAAGTTTCTCCTTAATCAGGAAAAGAGGTTTTGGTTCCAAAAATAGGGCCACTAAATCTATTAGAGATTATTTTATGCTTAAGAAGTGATATTAAGCACTTTTCTAATTCTTACATCCATTGTAAAGTTTTGCACAAGGATTATAATAAATACAAATCAGCTGCTCTCTTTAGGCAAAAGAATATTAGGAAACCTCAACCTCAAAACTAAATTTTATCCTGGCAAAGATTACATCCCCCTGAGATGATTATTACCACTACCACCCACTGCATTCCTCATTCAACCTTGATTAAATAATGGGAAACACTTGAATATGATGAGTTCTTTACAAATGTCAACAACCCAAGAACTTTTACCCCTAGGTGCCTCCTGCCACATGGCAGGTTTCCTTACTACACAATGATTAATTGAGGGCTATTGAGCTAATCTACAACCACGTTCCAACAGAAACATTTTAATCCTGCTTTTCTATAACCAGAAAAGGATGGAGCATACTGAAGTGGTTACTAACCAATTTTCATAATCAAAAAGAATTGTACTATATTGGCCAAAATATTAGTCATGGGATTAGAATCCATCCTCCCCTGAACAGCCTAATCCTCTTACAAATAGCTCAGAATAATCAGGTTAGCTTCACAGTAAATTTTAGTAAACCCATCGCTCTTACAAAGGACTTTCAGAAAAGGAAAGATCAAACAGTTTTGAAAGTCCTTGATGCTGATGAAACATCAAGCAAAATAAATGTCTTACAAGGCACTTACATAATTGATTTAAACTAAAGTATCCTAATAGAGATACATTTGCCATCACAAATGGATTTGTGTTGTAAAACCTTTCACTGTGGAAACAAATTCTCGTGCTGGTTTTCTGAGTAACATGACAGTGAAAGAAAAAAACACAGGAAAATGCCTCACCAAGCAACTTGTCTTCTAGAAATTTTTATATGTAAGTCCCTTTGGTCAGTACTATTTAAATAGGTGATGACTGCACAGGGTCATTATTTCTTCTGTGACCTTCTTTCCGGTGGGCAACACCATTTGACAGGGGGAAACAGCTCAAGTTTTCAAAGAATCCAGTTCACTTTGGCAAAGCTCTGATCCAATCCATACTTCAGGATACCTGAATATACCAGGTCACTAAGCCACAACGTTCCTCTCTACAATTTGCAAAAGTATTTTTAAAAACTGAGGATGGAGTTATAAATGTACCATTGGTTTCTACTTATGTGTAGTTCTTTATTTAAATTTCTCCATGGCATCCTGGATCTGTACTGTGCTACCCAACTTATCCACTGTCTGTTCCAGATTCACAACATCAAAAAATAGTAAAGATCGCACCTCCCTATCTTTATGCACATTCCTGATAACACATTCCTTTACCACATTCCTGTCAAAAGCTACAGATCCTAGAACAGTGTCCTTTATCAGGTCCAAACTGACATAGAACAGCATCACCACCAACTGGTTGCTCTTCTCTCTAGGTGCTCTTGTATCCAACCTGAAGTTTCCCAAAGGCTTCCTTGCAGCTGGGCATGCACACAAATACAACCACACAGCCCTCATGAACACTGGATCAGGGGATCCCCAGCCCCTAAGAAGCAGATCCTCCCACTGACTAACAATCCCCTAATTCCATCCTGCCCAGACAAGGTTTCCATGGCTGCCCCTTTCTGCCATTCACCCAGAAGAAGACAAGCATTCTGTCAAAAGGGAGAAACTTCCACCAACATAAGTGGGATCAAAGTGCTTTTATATTTTTGCAAAATGCTTAGAGTGATAGTTAATATCATGTGTCACTTGCAGTGCCCACATATGTGACCAAACATTATTCAGACTATTTCTGTGAAGTTGTTTTTGGATGTTATTTACACTGAATTTTTGAATATTGAATAAAACAGATTGCCTTCCATGGGGGGGGGGTGAGTCTCATCCAATCAGTGGAAGTCCTGAATAGAAACAGGCAAGCTAGGACTGCTATTAGGAAGAGGCTTCAACTGCAACATGGCCACTTCCCCAGGATTCCAACCTGGTGGCCTGCAGACGTGAACTCCAGGTTTTAGGCTTGTCATGTGAGCCAACTGCTTAAAATGACTCTCTCTTTCTTTCTCTCTCCCCCCGCTCCCTTTACGATAGGAATAAATTCTGGAAAATGTATCAATAGGTGATTTTATTATTTGCAAACATCATACCGTGTATTCACACAACTGAGATGGCTAAGACTTCAATAAGTATATAGTTTAGAGGAGCACTATTGCATATGCCTTTATCATTGACCCAAAATGTTGGTATATAGCCCAGGTCACTGTGTGTGTGTGTGTGTGTGTGTGTGTGTGTATGTATACATTTATTTATTCTTTTTCTCTAGACATCACTAATATAATTAGAATATATCTTAACATAATTGTGAAAAGTTGCTAGTATGCCACACAAAACAATTATACCCATAATCCTTCAAATCGATTATTAATGACATCATAATGGACTCTCTATTCACTACTGCAAGTAGGTCACATCCATAGTTCTTTAGACTTACTTTTCAGAATAGGCCCATCTTGTTTGTCCTTGAAACCTCTACTGAAGGAAATGAAAATATAAATACTTCACCTCTGCAATTCTAATCTCCAACTGTTCAGAAGACACTTTCTGAATTACAGTCAGAGAGACAGGGAATCTCCAGGACAGGAGTCACTAGAATGCTAGCAACTCCTAGTGGAATTATGAATCAGTGTTATTGAAACATATATTATACTCCAGATGCAAGGGCAAAGAGAAAGGAATGCCACTTAAGAGAGAGGAAGCTAGAATTTCTTAGGGCGAGAGGACTTGCTGCCCAAAGCTCTTTAGCAGGAAGAGAAGAAAGGCCCTGCTGGATGTAGGCATTCTCAGCTATGGTGATCTTCCGTGGCTATATCAGTGAGGTTTGCTTGTATTTTTTTAATGATAAATGATTTCTTAGGTCTTTTTCTAATGAGATGGCATCATAAAGTAACAAAACCATCAAAACCACAGAAAGGCATAATGATAGTGCTATGTAACACCGCCAAGTTATCATCACGTTTCAATTACTCGTGATGGTAAGAGACAGACATGATATGAGTAATAAAAAGCCAACAATAATCCAAAAACGTAATCCTAGCTGATGGTTCAAAGATCATTTACTGAAACAAGTGATGGGTGTTGCCTTTGTGGAAAAGAGCTTTTGAATCTGCCTGAGATGATCAGTTAGTAGTCTCCAGGAGAGCAGCGCTGGGTGATATACCAGACAGACAGGTTCTATCTGTCCCAGGAAGGTAGGTGGATGACCAAGAATGCCAGATTCAAAGGTCATGGTGTCTTGGTTTGGGGGTTATTTTGCAAGCGTAACAATATAATACAGAACACATATTTTATGAGATTATTTATCATAGTCACCCAAAGAATCATATACAAGAGAGTGTAGGAAATCTGTTCACACACTAAGGCCAAGGAATCTAGCCAAAGGCCTAGATCCCACAGAAATGTACTGCATGAGTCCAGCTGAATACCTAGAGCTCATAACAATATCTCACGCAGACCTGTTTCACAGATCTGCACTGAGAAGGCCCAAAGGTCAGTATTGGAATCTAGGAAGTCTGTGCCAGCAGGATGAAGGATCTGTGCTGGAGGGTTAAGAGATCTACATTGGAGCCAGGAAGTGATATGCAAAGTAATGACCAGAGCTCCCCGCAAAAGTACCACAGCCATCCTTAGCAACAGTGAGGTTCTGAGCTCCTCCAGTGGTGAAGAGAGCTGAGTTCCCATCAGGAAAGCCAATGCAGCAAGCTTCTGCAGGAGACTGACAATACACCACCTTCCTCTCCGGAGCCAGGAAATGTTGCTCGAAAAGTACGGACCAGAGCTCTCCCAAAGTGAACTGAAACTATTTTCAGTGCCAACAAGGTCCTGAGCTCCTTGTAGGATGCACACAGCCAAGTTCATTAGGAAACCCAGCATGACGAGGTCCTCCAAAAGAACCAACAGCTCCTTACAGCTCTTACTGGCTCCCAACAGCCTCATCCTCATCTCAGCTTCCAACAGCCTTTCTTAGTTCTCAACAGCCTAACAACTGTGAAATGAGGTCATTTTGATGAAGTCCCCCTAAAACGAGGGAATTTGCACACAGGCACAGGCACACACAGAGGGAAGAAGATGTGAAGACACGAGGAGAAGCTGGTTGTCAACAAGATAAAGAGAGAACTTGGGCCAGAACCTTTCTTGCCAGCCTCAAAAGGAACCAACCCTTCAGACAGCTTGACTTTGGGTTTCCAGCCTCCAAAATACTGAGACAGTAAGATCTTTGTTGTTTAGGACCCCAGTATGCAGGGCTTTGTTATGATAGTCCTAGCAAACTAGTACAGTGGGAGACTTCAGTTTTCTGTGTGGGGCTTTCTCTCTTGGATAGGATTTTTCAGTTTTAGGAGATGTGCTTTTGTATGCTTTTTTGTACGTGGCCCACACACACCACCACCAGTGAATACTAACAGTCCCCACTAACATCACAGCTAATGCACACAGAGGTGCTAACTCCCAAAGCCTGAAGGAGAGGAGCTATGTTTAACAGGGGAACTGGGATTATAAATACCCCTGACCACATAATCAGCCCATAGCAGTGGGTAAGTGTAGACAGAAGAAGTCATGCATGCATATTCATGCACACTTCAGAATATTCCTGGAAAATTGTCTCCATATGGAGCCTCAACAATTCCCTGCCCCTTAGTTCTCAATCCTCTGCAACCTCAGCCACCCTATAAAGTCATTCCATCTCAAGGGAAGCTACTCATGCCAAACCCTGTGCATGGTTTTTACTACTATTTCTCTGGATCTCTACATTTGTTCCCCTCCCTGTGGTTGGAACTTTGCACTGTCTCTCACTGCATCACAGCACAATAAGCCAACTCTATTCCTGTGTCTCTGAATAACCTTTCTTGATTCCTACCATGGACATTATTCCTCAATTTTTGCCTCATAAATATTATTCTTCCTTGTATTTATATCAGCCCACTCCTGCCAATATATAAATTTACCTAAAGCTTATACACTAACAGCTCCAAATTTTATACCAAGAACTCAGCCCTGTTCCCATCGAGTTCAACTAGGTACTATATGTCCAGCTTTCTAATAAGAAAACACTACATTCACTCTGCTTATATTCCAGGAAAGATAACCACTTCTGTAGCCTGCTTGCAATTCCTTCTCAGCAATATTCTTTCACTCTGAAAATGGAAGGACATGGTTCTTTGGCCTCTCACCCATCAGTACGGAGGATTTGCCTCATCCATAGACTGAGTGTATTACCATGATGTATTACTCAGCTTTCCTGTCACTGGTCAAAATACCCAATGCTCACAACTTAAAGGAGAAGAGGTTTGTTTTGGCTCACAATTTCAGCAGATTCAGTCCATGGTTAGCTGGCTTCAAGGCGGGAACATCATGGCAGAAGGGTGTAGTGGAGCAAAAGTGCTCACATCATGGCACTGGGAAACAGCCCAGGGAAAGGGCACCAGCGAGAGACAGACACTCCAAAGATGCAACACCAGTGACCCACCTCCACCAACTGAAACCCCCTCCAACCACATGCAGTCATGAGCACCAGAAGGCTAACCCACGGATGAGTACAGTAGAACCACCCGCCCGCTGTAGAACCACCTCTTCAGGATTCTCTTAAGTCTCAAACTGACAATTACAGTCAACCGTTACAGTACACCTGACTCTTCACACGCTGGCCCTAATTATCTCTGTAGCCCCAACTGCTATCTCTCCCAATCCAGTCAGAGCAGAAAACCTCTTCTTTCTTGGATATTCTAGATCTTTGATCCTATTCTCCCGTGCATGGGAAATCTGATCCTCCTAACCAGTCTGAGGAAGAACTGCTCATCTTCCTGAGATTAAGCACGCACTTCTCCCTTTTAGCTTTCACCAGAGCTGAGCCAGCCAGGACCTTACCACATCCCATGTTCCTGTTCTGTCCTACAGATTCCACTACTACAGTGTTTATTCTGTGTCATGGTCCTTCACGTAAGAACTTGGCTTCTCCATGACCTAGTGAGCCACTGCAGAAGGGACCTCTCATTTATGAAGTATCTTGATCCTGCTCCATCACGGACGTGGGGACTCATGATTGTCCCTGAAGATAATTAAACTTTAGAGTAGAAAGTACACACATCTGTGTAGGACCAGCAGAACAAGTTGACTTTGCTAAGAAATACAAAATGGTGCTCACACGTGGTATCAGCACACTGCCTAATCCTCTTCAGGATCTGTGGTTCTTTGTACATAAAAATGCCCAAAAAGCATCATGGACAGCACTACTGAACACTAGAACCTATCCCTGAAACTCCGCACACATAGCCCTGCAATGAGACTATTTCAGAGCCTTAATTAGCTATGTGTAAGTAAACATTGACTTTTTACCTGCCTGACAAGGTTTACATCAAGGTCAGCAGAGTTTGTGAAGTCGGGCCCTTAGTATTTGTGTAAAAGTCCCTATTAGAAACTGGGCCCTAAGGTTTCTGGAACAATAAAGCCATCTCAAAAGAAAGAGGCTTGTGGACCATGGCTCATTGTTTTAGAGAACACACCTTCTTGGTTCTACAGACAGAAAGCCAGTGCCTCTCCATTGTCCTAAAGGAAAACTAACATGATACAATGTAAAACCCAACTATGACATAGTCAAGCACCACACAAGAGTATTTCAGACAATAACAGACGGTACATATGACAATGGTTTCAAAACATTATATTGGAGCTGAAAAAGTCCTAACAATATTTTTACTATACCTTGTTTTCTATTTAGATATGGTTAAGTACACAAATACCATTGTGCAGTAGTCGCCTACAGTAAGACTACATGTGTACAGCCCAGAGTAAGACTATACCGCAAGGCCTAGGTATACAGTAGATGACCCCACTCAGCTTGGTGCAAGCACACTCCATGATGCTGTCACAATGACAAAACTGCCTAACAGCATGTCTCAGAAGGTATCCTGATTGTTAAATGATATTGTGTATGACTGAGTCTGAACAATGTGTTTGTTGACATTTTATTGAAGAGTGGACGGGAGGAAAAGGAGAAGAGAGAAATGGGTTGTGGGTCAGTATAAATATTAGGAACAGCCATTGGTTGTCAAAGATGTATGTCAAAGTTCTGTAGTAGTTCAATGGACCCTCTAACTTCAAACCTGGAATTTCAAGAAATGTATGAAAACATTGGGCTAGAAAACAACTAGACTTGGCCTGAGAAGACCATATAATGCCGGTGGGATTCAAGTGGGCAGGTTAACATTCTGATGTTGAACTATTTTCTTGTGACATTCTTACCCTGGAAGCTGTTGGAATAAAGAATGAATTTTCCCTGAAGCTTATGTTCCCAGAATTCATCTTCCTGGGAAAGGACAGACATGGCAACACAGGACACAGACTCCAGAGATAAGCCTTGAACTAGAGGTCAGAGGACCCCTGTTTGCTTGTCCTTTACCTCTGTAGTGGTTGGACTTCAAATGATGTGAATATGACAGATGAGAGAAGACACCTTCTGAAAGCCACAGGTCCCCACTGTTGTGAACTATTCTTTTTATTGTATTCCCTCTCCACCACCCACAGATCTTCAGCCAAATCTTACTTGTACTGACAGCCCAATAGCAACTGTGCCATGGACTCTCAATGGAAGGAACTATTTTACTTGGGCATGGAGAGGCAGAGGACAGTTATGGCTCTCCTCCATGGCCAGAGTGGGCTCTTCAGCTTTGACCAGAAGAGACAGCATTATACACCCTACAGAGGACGCCCCATGAGGGGCTCCAGGATGGTGACGCATGAAGCTGGAGATGAAGGTGCAAGTTGCTGAGCACATCAAGGTCAAATCTCCAGAAACCCCCAAAATACTCAGGGGTCCATGGGAGGAGGCCAGGAGCTGCAGCGGGTATCAGAAGTCAGGTTACACTGAGAACGAAGGAAACTATGACTACACTTTGCACCAGTGAGCTGATGAGGGCTGTCTGCCCCACTCTCATCTTGCAGTGATTTTATTCTATGAAGATATTTGATTGTTTCAACTCACTTAAGGCAATGCCAGTCTGTACAGGAAGATTAGCATCACTGTCCAGACTGAACTTTGCTATTGGCTTTCTTTAATCCTGCCTATTTATGAATTTAAAGTAAAAAGTTTGTGAGAGAGTGTGTGTGTGTGTGTGTGTGTGTGTGTGTGTGTAGGTTGTATTGAAAAAGATTGTAGCATAAATTGTACTACATTAGAGAACTATTGTATAACCTTTTTTGGCAATTTCATGTAACCAGAAAATAGTTAATTCTTTTTCAGTTAATTTTTTAAAGTGTTTCAAGCTTTCAATTCAATTGACAAAAATTAATGAACAAGTGGAAGGGCAGCATAAACAGTTGGAATCATTACCAAGAACATGCTGTACCTATCAGTTTATGCAGAATGACCAGCTCCCTTAAAATAGCTCATTACAGTTGAGAAAGGGACTTTCAGCCCATTATTTCTGGAAGACCAATCCTCGAAGTCACTGATTAATTGGGCTAATTGGAAGAGAAAAAGTGTACAGAATGTTCCTTCAATGTGTACATTAATTTTTTTTATTTTCAGCTAAAGCTTTTCTATCTAATTATATTGATTTGTAGTTCCCAACAAATGAAAATCCTGAAGGGGAAAGCATTTATTTATAAAGAACAATTCTAAACAAAAATAAAGATAAGGTCAAAAGTGTTATAAAACCTAAAATAGTATTCTTTTGACAACCTATTTGAAGATACTACATTCACTTAAAACTCACTAAAAATACTATCCAAAACACTCTGAAGAACCAAGAACTGTGTGTCCCAAATAAGTGTCAACTTGACATAGAGCTTTTGCTTTACAGTGAAGCACTTTCCAGCTGACAAATGGGTTGTGCTAAAAAAGTTCTTCTGAAGTTAATTGTTCAGAACTTGGGCCAACTCACAACAGGAAATTAACCCTAAAAGCTCTTAGTGTTATGCTACGGCCACCCCAATAAGGTTCAGGCTGAGAACTCACATGACAGAAGTGTCTTCCAGGGTCTTGCTGGCAATCCTTGTCATTCTGTCTCTGCCTACATTATCTCTACCTACTATTTTTTCAGAGCATCTCAGGGTTCACATTTGTCTTCTTTACAAGGACCCCAATCTCAATGGATTAGGAGCCCAGCCTACCCCTCATGTGCCTAATACATCTGCAATGGCCTTACCTCTAAATAAAATCACATTCTGAGATACAAGGTGGTGATGATTTCAAAATATGAATTTAGAGAGGATACACAAACCCATCCATTCCAAAGCATTTGGCTAGTGCCTTCACCAGCATCGCTGAGGACTGCTTCTCACATGGGCTTTACCCTGAGCTCCATGGCTTTTGCATTCTTGCTCTTCTGCACTGGAAATGGGCTCAGAGAAGGCACGACTGAACTTTAGCACTAGCAAGTTATTAACCCTGCATGTGTATAAGGAGGGACAGACCAGACACAGTCCCAAAGACAAGGTACAAGACGCTCTGAAGACACTTGCTCCTACAGGTGTCAAGGGATTCTCAAACTCAGAACACATCAAGATCTGCTGGAGGCTGTGGCAAAAGGCAGGTAGCTGGGCCATGACTAGAGTTTCCAACTTGGCATGCCCACAGTGGGATCTGAGGTTTGCATTCTCACTGAGTTCTCAAGTGAGGCAGGTGTGCCGCTGGTCACCCATGAAGAGTCACCACCCTAAAGCATAAGAATGAAGAGATTTCATTTCTGATTCTGAGAAAATACTTATATAGGAGACAAAGGTCCCTCTTAGGCAACACCTTAACAGGAAAAGGGGGCATGTTGGGTTGAATGGTGACCACTGCGACAGACAAGTCCACCAGGAACCTGTGGATGTACCCTTACTTGGAAAAGGACTTTTGCAGATGGAATTAAGTTAAGGATCTCAGAATGAGACCATCCTGGCTTAACTGGCCTGGGTTCATCAATGCACATCCTTATCAAAGACAGGGGAGGAAAATATGCAGATACAAGACAGAAGGATATTTTAACACAGAAATGGATTGGAATGATGGGACCCTGAGCAAAAGAGCATGAAAAGCCACCAGAAGATGGAGAAGGAAACAAAGGATCTGCCCCTAATATCCCTGCAGGAAGCAAGGAAGCGTTGCCCAGAGAATACCTTGACTAGATCCTCTCGGATGGAGAGAAATTCCTGCTACTCTAAGGCACCTCATTTATGGTAATTTGTTATAGCAGCCCTAAGAAACTAATTCCAGGAAATCTGTTGTAGTTAAGGCTTGTGTTAAGGCTTATCTAGATATCCCTGCAAACCCTTGTGCAGTCATGGGGCGGCTTCTACAGTTTATGATTGATCCATGCTCCAATGCTGGGATTATGGGTGTGAGTGCTACACTGCCCCGGGGTGCGCAGCCTGCATACAATATAAGGGAGGGAAAGAGGTTGCTTGTTCTCTGCTGCTCCTCCCTTTTTGCTCTTGCAGCTTTTGCTGTTTTTCCGCTGCCATGAACTGTTGCCCTCTTTCATGTGCCAGAGACAGCTGATTATGGACTGAAAACTCCACAAGCTCTGAACTAAATAAGCCTTTCCTTCCTTAATTTTACGTGTCAGGTACTTTGTCTCAGTAATGAGAGAAAAGTAACCAAGACAGCTTGCAAAGGACTAGATTTAATACAGGACACATAATTGATAGGATTATTTTATAATACTCACCAAAAAGTCAAATGCAGAAGAATGCACGAGATCTGTCCATAAGCTAGAGAACCAAAGAATCCCATAAAGGCCTTGTATCCCATGGGAATGTCCCGCAACAGTCCAGCTGAATGCCCAATGGCAATGTCCTCCACAAGTCCAGCTACAAGCCTAAAGCTCATAACAATGTCTCATGTAAGTCTATATCAAGGATCTGTACCAGAAAGGCCCAAAGTCCAGTGGTGCGAGCTAGAAAGTCTATACCACTGGGATCAAGGATCTGTGCCACTAGGCTGAGGGATCTGCCCTGGAACCAGGAAGCGATGCTCAAGACAAAGACCAGAGCTTCCCTGAAGACAGCAACAGTCATCCTCAGTGATAGCAAGGACCTAAGCTCCTCTTCTGAGAACAGCTGAGTTCAAGTTCGCACCAGGAAAATCAGCCAAGGCAAGAAGGAAAATCAAGAGCACACACTCTTCCCCTCCATTTCTCCTTTTACGCAGTTCCAGCAGCAATCCTCAGGTGGGCCTTCCACACCCAGAGCCATGCTGGCTCAGTTCAGCTGGGTGTGCCCACACACACTGACCATTAGTTAATCCACCACAGCATCTTTTGACTAGAAATGAGATGCATCTAACTTAACCCAAAGACAAAGCTGTTTTCCTAATTTTTTCACAAATTAATACCAAGTATCATTCTATATATTTCTCCTCAAAGAATAACATGCCTCAAATGAAACAATATTACACTATGGAGAAAATCTGTAAAATATTTTTAAAGAATAAAAATGTGTCTCCTGGAGAAGTCATTGTACCACTGAATAAATTATGTTCTTAAAATTGTGCATGTAAGCAAGATACTGAAGCACTAAACAGAGGTGCTCCCTATGCACAAAGTCCTGGGAACATGCCCTCCTCTCTCTGAGGGCCAGACATGGGTTCAGGGAAGCTGAAAAGCACGTGAACTCCAGCCACCAATATCATGTGCCTGCCAAGAGCAAGAGTGCAGCAGATGCCACAGCAAACAGGAGCACAGACAGCATCAGACCCCACCTGCTGCTCTTAGCAGTGGGTCTGGACAGGGACCAAAGATAGAGAAGGTACGAGAACAAGCCTTAAACCCTGAACCAAAGCTGTACTTCCCATTGTATGGGCCCCTCAAAAGCAATCCAGACCCAAAGCCTCTAGGGACACTTGCTTTCTAGGCAGTCAGAGATCTGCAGGCCTCAAGAATGAGGTATACACAACCCTGTGTTGCTCTCGTGATTTGTTCTGGAAATGAGAATGTTGCCTCCATGGGCAAGAGAGGGCAGCCCCAAATTCAGCATGATAACATGATGTACATGTGAGTGTAAATCAGCGTGGGCAAACCTAAGAAGCCAGCACATCGGGGCCCAGTTCTCAGGATCCTCATGGGCTGGTTCCACTCTTTCTACCTGCTCTGCAGGCAGAGAGAAGGAAATCAGATTCTCTGGAAAAATCCATTACAGAGCCCATTCTTAACTGAGTCCCAGCAGAGACTGTAGTCCTCCACAGTTGGCCAAGGGGTCTGAAGGACAGAAGAACCCGGTCTCAGCCTACTAGGTATAAGGTACCAGTTGGCGCAAAGCCTCCTGTGTTCAGAAGTGTGGCTTTGCTAAGGTGATTGGACCATAGGGGCACTGTTAGAGCAGAATGTGCTATTGGAGGTGCAGCCTGGTTGGAAGTGGCGATCACTCGGGGTGCGGCCTGGAAGGGCTCACCTTCCTCTTTAGCTCCAGTCTTCACTTCGTGCTTCCTGGCCACCATGACCTGAGCAGCCTTCTCCCCCAGGCCCTCCCACCATGTTCTTCCTGCCTCGGAACCAGCCTGCTAGAGGATGAAAACACGAGCCAAAATATACCTCCCTCCCCTCAGTTTGTGGGTGTGGAGTACTGTGCTTCAACAGAGTGACTAAGACAGCATGGAGGACCGAGAACTCTCAGCAAAGCTGGGAGAAGTGCAATCCAGACGTCAGAAGAGGAGCTCCCGCGTGTGGTCTCCACAAGGCCAGGAGTCCACAGCCAGGCCCTAGGGAGGAACAGAACCAGACAGAATGGCCCACCACAATGTTTGTGTTTCAATAAGTAAATGTGTGCTCAATCCCATGTCATACACTATATGCTAGTTGTTACAAATGTATTGATACTGTATTAATATAATGTGTGACATTAATGTATAGATTATAATGCATATTACATATATATATATGAGATGCGTGTAACAACCCTGATGCATATAATGCAGATTAATATATGACATGTCACTACAGTATGCAATCACATAAATTATTTATATACCTAGGTCTCTAGATGTCTCTCTCCAGAATGCAAATCTACTTGCCTTCCATGCATCCCTCTGTACACCTTCATGTAATGATAGAAGGAGACCCTGCCTATCATGGAGTCAGGGCTTGGGGATGCCAGGCAGCAGTTCTGAGTGCGGCCTAATTCACCTGAGTGTGCAGCATGATGCACTGCTCTGGGTGTGGAAACCAGAAAGGCCCACCTGGCTTTAGTGACCACTTGAGCCCAAAGCTCCTCTGCCCCTTTTGTGGGTGTCCTTAGTGTCGGATGCACTCTGTGCACTGTCCAGGTGAACTTTGCCCAGCTTTCATTGCAGCTGACTTCTCTCTTGCTTCATCCCAGGAGTCAGCAGAGCACATGGTGTTGCGCATCCCCTGGATAGGAGCTCTCCCACAGGGACAGTGGTACACACAAGACAAAGAAACACTAGTGTAGAGACCTTTGGAGCAAATAAACTATGGCCTGTTTCTCCCCAGAGAGCATCCCAACTCCTTCTGCAGTGCCAATCACACTTAGTCTAATGATATAGAAATTTTAAGGGAGTAGTTTCCCCTTGTGACCATTAGTTGTGATCTGTCAACTTAAAACTGCCTGGCACATTAGTAAAGCTCTAGGACTCAATGATAGTTAGGTAGGCCAGCACACTGGGAAGGGAAGACTCACCCAGGGTGTGTGTGGTGCCAGCCCATAGGCTTGTAGCCTGGGCAAAATAAGGGAAAATAAGAAGGAAGTCTACCCTCCCCCTTCTGAGGAGCTCTGGTCTTCAGATATTGGTGTTCAGTTCCTTCTGCCTTCCCACTCTGACTCCTCAGCTTTCTCACACTGGTGCCCGTGCAGGGAGCTTCTGGCCTTCAGTCTTCTGCAGCTGGCCCCTTGGCTTGAGCACACAGGTGATCCTTTTAGATCCTTCCAACTCTGCTTCCACACACGGCCACTGGCGCTCCTCTCCTTCTGGTCCCACAAGCCTACCTAATAAATCCCTTGTTTAATTATACAGATATTTTATACTGACTCTGTTCCCCTAAGTAAGCCCGAACCAACACACCTCTCAAGTTGTAATGCATTCTACTAGTGGCTCCTCTTGTGCATAGTTTCCCCAAGTACATAATTAAAAATGATGGCACAGTGTATGGCCTGGACTCTTGGGGATGAGAGGGTATTGTGTGTGTCTTGCTTGGTAAATGCTATCAGATTTTTCCTGGCACTGAAGAAACTTAATTTACTAAAACTAGCAGAAACTGCTTCTATGATAAACCTGCTGAAATATTTTCCCTTGAAAACATTTGTAATGTACTGTATCAGGCATGGAAAGTTCCTATTAAAAATATATAAACACTCTCATAAAGACTATTTTCCCTGTGCAATTTATTCTGAGAAATAATATCCAAACCACAAATTTGTTGACAATCCATTTTTGCCTCTCTATGCAATGCAGTGGAGGAGTATCCATTTCATAATAATACAATGGCTCAAACACAAAACAGCGTTCAATTACCAGGTGCGTTGACACTGAAAAGCCACCAGTATTTTCCCTTTCATGGAGACATAGCTAAGCATCGTCATTAGCCCCAAACCCTGAGTCACAACAACAGCATGCTCTTCTGTCTGCATTACAATTCCGGAACAGATTTATCTGACTTCAAGGCCAAGTATTATAAATACTGAGCTTCAACTGCATCACAAAACCTGTCATACAGATGTGCAAAAGAGCTGCTTAGATACTGATAACGAATGCCCTCTTCATCACATTTTTCATCAGAGAAAATACAAGAAAGCACAAAACAGGTACTTATACAAGCAAACTATACAATTCAGATGCCTGAAGCTGTCTTGTGCCAAGTGCCATACATTTGCTGGAATAGACTGTTGTAATGAGAGTTTTCTACAATCATCCATCTCTTCTCTTACCAAACCCCTTACACAATGCACACATTTGAGGATTCGGGGATGGATTCTCTCTCTTCCACCGTATGAGAGGGGTTGTAACCCAGCTTTGATCCGTCTAAGAGACACATGTCCATGACCCAAGGGATTACTGCAGGAACAGATGCCCACTGGAGCCAGGGCACAATCCCCCTATTCCCATAAGGACTTTGCAGAAACATCAGAAAGAAGGTGGGATTTGGAACCTACCACAAAGCTCCTGTATGGGGAAGAACTGGGTCCTACTGTGCTGGCTGCCATCTTGGCCACATTTGTAGAACCTGCCTGAGAAACAGGTGTCTCTGGAGAGGAGATTCCAAATGTAGAGAGGCAACGTGCTGGTTTAGTGGTGCATCCCTCAAGCCTAGGCTCATTCGGGCTCCCCTGGACTTCTCTAACACAGGAAACATACACTGAGTAAGTTTGAGTTGAAAATCTGTCCCTTATACCTAAAAATATGCTATTGCAGACTCTGAGAAGGAGAAAAGGAGCAAATGTATGTAGGCAAAGCTTGTGTTTATCTTTAAATTATGTCTTTTACTGCTTGGGTTCTCCACTAACTAAACCCCTGGGATAAAAGATAAAATTTTTCTGTTCATTTTTGTTTTGTTTTGGGCTTTGTTTGGGGTGTATTTTAGTAATGTTAAAGAAAACACTGGGACAAGAACAACTGGGCAAGAATGATCTTAAAAGTCATCTCTTTGACCTAACAGGAAGGAGGTGGAAGTTCTAGGGGGCAGGGGACTAGGAGGTGACTAGTGTGAGACCTGGCCTGAATATTTCTGTCCACCCACACAATGGTTCTCTCTGCTGTTATTGCCAAGGCCCAAACTCGCTGAGTCCACAGGTGTGGGCTCTCAGGGAATTGACCTGCTGAGGATGTCAGGACCTGATCTGGAACCCTGGCTCCTGGGTTATCTGGCAGCTGCTTCTCACAATGCTGCTGTTAATGAGGTCACTGCTACATTCACCTCTCTGACAGGGATGATTTATTTGTGGCAAGACTCTCCCTGAAACCATAAGAAAGTAAACCAACTCCTTACTTTTTGTTTTCAGTTCTGCTGTTGTGCCTGTGTAGGAAAAGCATAAAATAAGCTATGGGGACTCTTGTGTAATGTATCAATTCAACAAAGTGGCTTGGTTCCTTTTCATAAAAACATGATGCTGGGCAAGAGTAGAAAAGGAGAAAGGCAAAGAACATGGAGCACAACCCTGTCCCTGGGGCTGTCAGTCCAGTTGGACATGGAAGCAAGACAAAGTGAGGAAAACAGCACACACACACACACGCAGACACACACACACTCAGACACACACACACACAGACACATATGCACACATACACACGTGCACTCACACCAGACCACATGGCACCACAGGCAAGACAGAAAAGTCAGGAGCACTCAGAAGAGAGTATTAGGATTCTGCAGAAAAGCATAATAAATAGGATAGAGAGGTAGATGGATAGACAATTGATCAATCGATAGATACATAGATAATTACAGAAATCTGCTCGTGAGATTATGGGAGTACAATGACCCACACCTGCTGCCCACAAGCTGAAGTCCCAGGAATGAGGAATGCCAGGGTGTAGCACAGACCAATCATACAGGCCTGAGAACTAGGGGTGCCACACGTGGGGTGTGTCGAATGCGAGTCCAAGACCCCAGCGGCACCAAGAGCACCAATGTTGAAAGCAGGAGGAGACAGAGCTCTAAACCCACCAGAGCACAAATTCACCCTTCCTCTGCCTCTTGGTCTGTTCAGGCCCAGGGTGTTAACAGATTGGGGAAAGCAGATTTCTCTACTTAGCCTCATGATTCAAAGGCTGATCATTTCCAGAGATCCCTCCCAGGTTCACCTAGAAACAGTGTTCTGCAGGATGTCAAGGCGTCCTTTAGCCCAGCCAGTGCACCAAGCCAGAGAATGTCCGTACACAAGGAGAGCCCTTTGTCCCACCCAGAGGCACAGGCAAGACAGAGGCTGCACAGCCGTCTCCCAGGAGGAGGCCTGCTGGGAGGAGAGGAATCCAGATCACTCCCTGAACACCTGAGCACTCGACTGGGGGGAGATGGGAATCTCTCTAGAAACCCAAGTGAGGGAAAGCTCTTCCCCTTCCATCGTCACCACACAGGGCACCTGCACCCTCACGGCTATTGTATTAACAGTGCCTGCCAATAAGAGCTAGGAGGAGAGACTCCACCACTGAGAGCTGACAATGTACAGAGAGGTATGGTCTGTGCTTTGTGAGGTTTTCCATGCTGTAACAGCCCAAGTAGCAATTTCCTTCATGGGTCTTCCAAAATCTTCCCAGAATGTGTCCTTGGACCACACCCCAAACTGAGAGAAACTTGTCTTTTGACACTGGTCTACCTGAATTATCATCTCCAGATGGCTGGATCAGGATTTACTTCTATGGCATTATGCTCTGCCAGATCTGGCTCTAAAGTTCAGCAAAGGTAACTGCAAAGAAGATGGATTATTGCTGTGAGCGCCCATAGGGCAGCATCTCTACCCAGCTCTGTGCACCATCCAAGGCTGTTCATGTACTGCAGGTAATCCAGTGCTACTGTATATCCCATCGCTTCTGCAAGCCCCTGCAACTGAGCAGCCTGATGCTGACGGGCTGGATTCTCCCCACGCTGTAAAGCAGCGGGTGCTTTTCTCTCCACGTGCTTTTTCACCTCCTCAGATACTCTCTCTTCATTCTAGGCAGCTTCACATCGCTTGTCTGAGACTTGTTCTGCTCCTTTTAGATAATTAAATCTCATCCCTGGATCTCATGGAATTCACAGAGGATTACTAAAATATGTAACAGGTAGGACTCACTTTTTCTGGGCAATTACAGAGAATGACCTAATGAATGATAACCAACTGGAAGTAGGACCTGTTCGATTGGTAAAGGTAAGAAATGTTACTAAAGCAAGCACTCAGACTCAACACCCATGCCAGGGGAAAAACTACTGAAAAGCACGTAGGAAATTTAAAACATTTTCATCAGTATCAACTTTGGCACATACGTAAGTGCTCGCTTATTGTATCTTCTCCATGCCGATTTAGTTTTGGACCTAATGCCTGAAGCTATCACAAGAACCATCTGAGAGGAAAGGCGGGCGGGGGGCCCTAAATTTTTAAAATCATCACTTTTACGGCATTTGTGCTGGAGTCATTTCCAGAATAATGCAGCTCCATTGCTATAATTCAAACTAGGTTTTAGTCTATTGGTTTAACTGCAGCATATTTAAAATTTAGAAGTTTTTATAGCACTCAATCCCATGTGATAATAGTTGAAAGCCTTGGAGAAAATTCAATTAGAGTGGAGGAGAGACTTGTCCTTTTTCTTTTTCTTCTTAAAAATGGACTTCATTTGGATTCCTGCTAAATAAATAGCCACTGCTAAATTCCCAGCCCAGTATCTATAAAAATGGAGGTTACTAATCCAGAAATGCTAGCGAGGTGTGTAGATTACTACATATGGCACAGAAACACTAAAAAGCTAATTCTCTGAGAGTAATTTTTGCTCAGGTAAAATATATCCTGGTCCTGACATAGTGTTAAATATAATATATGGTGAAGTAATGGTGTAAATGTCTACAAATACATGCAGCATCGGGAAGTATGCAAAAGGGCCCAGTGGTGCCAAGGGCCTGGGGTCCTGTCTTTTACCCTAAAGCAACTAGAAAAGGAGCCAAAAGAGGCAGGAGGCCCCAGGATGCTGCTCTCAGAGACAACTCCCCGCTCTCTGGGCACCCATCGTCCTAGGAGAAGGAGTACGGGTAGCTGGCTCCAGAGGTGGCTTGTCTCCCTTCATCTTCCTCTCCACAGCCCCCTGTTTAATTAAGGCCATTCTTTCAGGCTACTCAGAGAGGGTCAGAGTAGGAGGAGGGGTAAGGGGTAGAGTCTTGAATCCAAAGTCCTCTGCTTCAAGAAAATGAGACCCAAAGAAATAGTGGCTCTCCCCAAACCAGAGAGCTAATTCACAGAACCACCCAGAACCCAGCCTCTGGACCCCCATGTCCAGCAGCCCTCACTAGCACAGGGTCAGGACACACTTTCTGCCCTAAATTGGGCATCCCCAATCTAGACCTTCCCTCCTCCAGGCTGTGGAGGTCTTTGGCTAGCTCAAGGGTCGGGAGTCACAAAAGGATACAGCCACCATATCTGAAGGGTGACAAAGGGCTCTCAGGCTCGGTTTATACTCAATTAAGAAATAGATCTTTGTAGAATTCAGCTAAGAAGCAAGTCGTGTTTGAAGTGAGTCGTGTTTATTATCATCCATCTTGGAATCGCTACACGCAGGGCTTTGTCAGTGCACATGCATTATGCACTGGGACTTGTTCGCAAACTGGGGTGAGGAAAAGAAGTCAGGGCTACAGGAGCTTGGCAGGTAATTCTGGTCTCTGCGACTCCCGGCCTTGCAGCAAATACCTGCAGCTTGTAACTGTAGTCTTGTGGCTCCTACAGGGAGAGCACTGTTAAATGGGTCATTTTAGGGTCAAATATTTAAGAAAGGATACAGCAAATATGACATATGCAATAGACTTGTGTACTGATTAACAAAACCAACATTGCTTTTTGGAGTTAGGACTCCAGCAAGAAAAATGCATGTTTATGCAAATCATCATTCTGCCAAGAGCCCTGACTTATTTCAAAACCATGAAGATTCCATTACTATTGGAAATCTTAGAAATTTTCATTAAAGAAATCATTTGTTTGTTATTCTATTGTGCAATTCTTTGTCTTGTCTGTGTGTGTATATTTACATGTTTTAGTTTAGTCTTATAGTTTCTAATTCCATTTTTATTAACTATTTTCACATGCAAATCTATTTTTTTATTTTTAGGGATACTTTGACTCCTTTTTCAAGATTAAATAATGTAATTTAAACCAGTTTTTAAAGTATATACATATGTCTAAATAGGTATGGTATTAACAGTTTAAAGGGAGACCAGTTACAACAGAAATGCATTTGGAGTCCATTAAAGCTGGAATGTGAAACATTTATTTAGATTATTCCTCAAATATTTGGGATGAAGTCTGTCTCCTTGATGATGTTCCATTAAAACTTGGTATGTGAAATGTGCTGTGTCCCACCAACCACCTTGAGCATAGTGCCCTGGGATGGAGCAGTAAAGAAGGTTTGCTTGGAGTCCATTGAGATTTAAACTGGTTTTCTCACAATCCCCAAACAGCACTGGTTTCCCCACAAATGTGGAGAGCCACAAGTGGATCAGGCATGGAACCCATCCAGTTGACACTCTGATGGCCTCCCTCACAGCTACAAAATGTGGGCCATACCTCCCCCAATTCCAGACAGCATTCCTTCTGTATGGTCAGGAAGTTCCATGCTGGGTCCCTGTCTCACTGTATGGACCTGAGAAGGATGAAGGAACCTTTGAATTCCTTGGCTCAGCATGGCAGGATCTCCACTTTTGACGTTCTAAGTCAGCACTGATTTTCAGTTATTGAGACCGGGAAGCGGAGAAGTTAATGTGGTGGATTGACAACTGGTGGTCAACTTGTAACGTGCAGCTGAACTGAATCATCTTGGTGCTGGGTATGGGAGTACACACCTGAGGATTGTTGCCAACAAAATAAAAAGGAGAACTGGAGAAAAAGAGATACTGTTTGGGAGCTGATGATTCTCTTGGAGGAGCTTATCATGCTGGCTTTCTTGATATGAACTCAAGATGTTCTAATTATTGGAGGAGCTCAGAACCTTGTTGTCACTGAAAATGGCTATGATTCACTTTGGGAAAGCTCAGGCCCTTACTTTGAACTTATGTCCTGGCTTCAGAGGGGAAGATGGTGCACTGTTCAGTCTCCCAGGGAAGCCTTACCTGATATGGACTTGGCTGTTCTCATCATTGGAGGAGCTCAGGTCCTCGTTGTCTCTGAGATTGGCTGTGGTACTTTTGCGGGGAGCTCTGATGCTTATTTGCAGTGTCACTTCCTGGCTCCAGTGTGGATCTCTCACCCTGCTAGCACAGATCCTTCATCCCACTGGCACAAACTTCCTCAATTCCACCACTGACCTTTGGGCCTTCCCAGTAGAAATCCATAAAATAGATTTATATGAGATATTGTCATGGGCTCTAAGTCTTCAGCTGGACTCGTGCAGGACATTGCCAGGGGATCCAGGTATTCAGCAGGATCCTTTCGGTCTTTAGTGTGTGGACAGATTTCCTGCACTTTTTTTGTATATGACTCTTTGGGTGACTATATAAAATAATCCTATAAATTATAATTCCTGTATTATTTTCCTTGCAAACACTTGCTAAAATGGTAAACTTTATCAAATTCCTTACAAAATGGAATGGGTGTCTGATAATTGTGGGAAGCCAACAACCAAGCTAGTTATCCCAGGGAAATAGAATTTCAAAAAGACAATATTGAGGTACAGACTTTGTCTTCTGCTTTTAACCCAAAGCAGAGAAGCCAAAACATTGTTGTGGACACAGTGCATAGTGAACTGGGTGAATGACCCAGCTACACCTCTTTATTAAGATCTGCTGATTGTTTTACATCTTCTAGGATCCTGACCTAAAAGGGTTGAGAATAGTGCACATAATTGCACAAGTAGCACTGGTGTCTGCTAAGGATTTATTTAGATTATTCCTCAAATATTTGGGATAAAGTCTGTTTCCTTGATGATGAGGGCCTATCTATGCCTTGGGGAAAGTATATAAGATGTGATCAAAACCTATGGTGAATGTCTAAATAAAATACTTAATACTGTGGAAGATACATTGCCATTAACGCTCCTGGAAACCCTCCCCTCACTTGAAACACGCTTGTCCCCTCCTTCGTGCCACTTTCTGAAGCCATTCTGGAGTCCTCTTTCCTGAGTGTCCTTAGTTGTGCTGTCATGGTTGTGTCAATATCCTGAATCAATTCAAAAGGTTACAGTAACTTCTGTCAAATGAAAACATGACATTTTCTCTCTTATAGCTGAATAATTCTCCATTCTATAAAAAGACCACATCTTTTTTTATCCATTCCTCTGTTGATGAGCATTGGGGTTGTTTCCAAGATTTAGCTATTACAAATTGGACTGCTATAAACATGGGTGCACATATACCACCGTGTATAGGTAAATGGACGCAACTAGAGACCATACTCATAAGTGGAATAAATCACATTCACATGTGTAAACATCATATCGGCTGCCTACTATAAGAAACTGAAAGAGTAAATAAAATCCAAAACGTACAATAGGTAATGTGAAAGAGAAAGAAACTACTCAAAAGGAAAGAACAACTGGGATGAGGGAAAGAAAAAAAGAAAAAACAAGGAAGGTAAATATATATATATATATATATATATATATATGATAGCTAAGATGATTGTACTACTAATTTTATTGGCTTATTGAAAGGAACAGTTAATGCTTAATTTTTTTAAAAAAAGCATAACCTGATCATCTTTCTTTTATTTATTTATTTTTATTTTATTTTATTTTATTTTAAAGACAAGAGAATGGAGACATATGAACCAGAGTAAGCCATAAACAATACCGAAAATACAAAATTATACAGAATATAGTAGGGAATTAGCACTGAATGTTGTATTACATAATGTTATCTTCACATTAGTTAACACAAACATTAAAGGAAATACCAAATTATAGAGAAGATAGTAGGGAATTTGCACTGGATGCTGTATAATATAAAGTTATCTTCACTTCTGTTAATACAAAAACGATTGAGGAAATACAGAATTGTAGAGAACATAGAAGGGAATTAGCTCTGGATGCTGTCCTGCATAATGTTACCTTCACCTTTGTTACTCAGTTACACAAATGATGGCCCATTTGATCATTCAATTTTTCTCCTCCCTCATCTCCGTTGCCCTACCACTCAATCAGGCATCTTCCCTGTGATAATAACTGTACTCCTGGGTTTATCTATACCCCTGGACTCTCGCCTTGGGAAGAGATATAGCTGCCTCAGACTATACTATAACATACATGGGTGTGTACAAACTGCCATGGTCGGAGGTGGAAAAGCACATATGCGCACAGCGGACCACCCGGCTCCACCCCATCGCCGTGCTATGGGTGGGGGCAGGTCCAGTCTGTGAGGTACCCTCAACGGGGCCCTCAGCTAATGTTTAATTTTTTGATCAATCTTGTATGCCTATATCCAGTAATCTGAACAACTACTTTGAAAATAACAGTAATACAACAACCATTGTTAACTTCCTATCACCTTGTTTAGAAATTCTGTATCACTTTTTATTGTTTTTGTGCTGTTTTGTCTTTGCTTTGATTGTTGTTATTTTGTTTTCTTTTCTCTTTAAAGTAAAAAAAAAAGGGACCTTAGAGATTCAGGACACTGAGGCAGCCACAACAACACAACTAAAGACACTCAGGAAAAGAGACTTCCAGAACTGGTGCAGAAAGTGACAAGCATGAAGGAATGTGTGTTCCCAGAAAGGGGGGGGGGGAGTATTTTGAGGGAGATTCATGATAACATGTCTTCTTAAATATTTAAACGTGCACCATAGTTTCCAATCATATTCCATAAGAACACTTGCTCCTTCTGAAGGCACTCCAGCCTCTCCACCCCTTCTTCTCAGCTCCATCACAAGTTTTGGGGAGAGATCATTTCTCAGCCTTGACAAAAACAGGACTGAGAACCCATTGACAGAGACAGGTTGTCATTTCATATCATCACTAAGGAGTTGCTAGGCAAATAGTGCAAAGCAAACAGAAAGTATAAAAGCGTTCATGTTGCTTCTAACAAAAGAAAACAAAGAGCTCCTTGGCTATGAGAAATGAAGCGAAGGAAGTTCGTTTTCTAAATGAAGTTTGGCACTCATTTGCCTTTGTTATTATCGTCATCATTATCATATTTTTCAGGTTTCATTTTAGATTTGTTTTGCACTAGAAAATATTGAAGATCTGACATTATGCTGAGGGAAATAAGTGAAACGCAAACTGCATGTCTCACTTATATGTGCAATCTTTTTTAAGAAGCCCAGTAAGGAGATGAAGAATGAGACAGTGGGTTACCAAGGTCAGGGTAGGGAAGAGAAAATGGGGAAACAAAGGTCAAAGAATACCAAGTAGTGACTATGCTGAGTGAACAAATGCAGAGATAGTGTCTAATCTGCAAAGTGAGGGCAGTGGTTACTAATCACGTATGGTAGTTAGGATTTTTGTTCAAGGATTAAAGCAGCTTTTGGCACGGGGTTGGGGGAAGATGGGGAGACTATGTGAGATGACAAATATGTTAATTTGTTTTACTCTATATGTATCTTGTAACTCATGTTGCATCCTTTCAATACACACAATAAAAATTAGTTTGAAACAAGAAGAGAAGGCACATAACACACCAGGTCTTTGTGCCTCTCTGATAACTCTCAAAGGGAGACATGTGACAGGAGCCAGGATGACTTGGTCCTAATGCAAAGCCAAAGAAAAACTTTCCCAAGTTTCCCACACCGTGAAAGTAGGTCAGATTTCTCTCGGAGCAACTGTAAAAAGTGAGAGCTTGTGTGTTGTCTAGTTTCTCCACTTACCCTGAAAGACCTGACCCCTCACTGCACTAATTCATGTACCACTCTAGCCCATACCTAATGATGCTTTACAGGGAAACTAGGTCATACAAAGGGGAAATGACAGTATACAGTGAGTGTCTCTTACAGCAGGTATGCGAGATGGTTTCATCCCTTGTGTCCCTGGCCACCAATATCATTTTGGTCTGAGAAGAAAGGGAAGCTTCTATAAGAAGTTGACGTGTGAGCTGGTCTTGAAATTCAGGGAATGATACATACCACTCTATCCTGATCTTTTCCATCACTTCTCCTCCCCACGCAGAGCCCTTTTAAACTTTCTCTAACCATTTCTGTCCATGGAATTTGAATGGCACAGAAAAGCTTTAACTGCCTACACACCATTGTGGGAAACTTGTCAGTCTTTCGGTGTACCCTGGGGAGGAACGGTAGTGCGTATGAGGAAGATGAGACAAGAGCTGGGTCAGGTGGAGACCTTACAGGCAAGAGGATCCAACAAGGACAGTCGGGGCATTTATTTATACTCTTGCAAAGTTAGTATCACCAGAGGCAAGGTTGCCTACCAATTAATGACTGAATTTTCCAGGCAAGATGTTTTTCTCAAGACTGAGGTAGTTTGACTGCTTGAGGCGCTCTGGCTCCATCCTGCCCTCATACATATGACCAACTGCCAGCTCCAGCTGCTCCCAACACACCATGGCCCACTGGAGGTTCCCAAACTGTTATAATATCTAGGATGTTTATGCTACTCCCTCCAAGTTAACTTTTACCTCCTTGGGGTCAATACCACTTTTGTAGGAAGCATGCTACAAACACTTCTCTTATATGAATGATATTCTTATGTTCTACTGATGGTAGAAATTTTTCTCCTTTAAGAAAAGTGTTTCCCAGATACTTAAGAAAATGTTTTGATTCACTTAAGGGAAAATAATTGAACCACTCAAAAAGGAGCCTCCAGTTAGCAGAAGAGGAGTTACCAGTTATCACTCTTTCACTCTAGACTCTGAGGGGCCCAGATTTCTTAGAGGGTGAGAGGGAACCCCAGGGTGGAATGGAGAAGTGGGAAGGCTGAGGTCTCCAGGAGCAGACAGTAGTGAACATTAGAATCCCTGTTGCTAAGCAGGTCACTGTTGTGCTGCTGCACATGTGCAAGCTCTGGATGCCTGATGCAGCAAGAGCAGGAAGGAGAGGTGGGAGATGAGACGGAGAAGTGGCCTGCAGTGGAGCTTTGCTGAAATGACTGGGGACAGCTGGTCCTTCTGGTGAGATTCAGCAGCATTGTAAAGGAGCTTTGCCTGTATCAGAATTTCTCACATAACTGGCAAGTGCTTATAGCTTTGACCTTAACCGAACTGGACTGTCTCCATTCTTCCTTCATTCATTGATTCTCTCAACACATATTTGAATGTCCAGTGTTTGTGAGGGGTGAAACGGCAAGTCGGCAAAACAGGCTGCGTCGACCCCAGAGCCCAGAGCCCATGGTGTGTAAAGTGGGTGCACACTTGCTCCAGTGTCAGCTCCGGCACTCCACGCAGTCTCTCAGCAGGAGACAATTCCACAGCATGGTATTTCTCAAGAATGAGCTCACCTTGGAGACCAACTCTGACTTGTGCTTCTGAATTCACTGTTTCCGAGGGACATAATCAAGCGGCATAATGTTGAGCTGCTACCTAAATTAAAGTCTCTCATTTTGCTCTGACCAAAAAAATCAGTGACTATCATCAAAGAAACAATTGCCTTTGTTTAGCAAGATCTGCTTTTAATTAACCTGTTCCCATGTCTGCTCCTCGTTGGAAATACCTCCGTGAGGACTGTGCATAATGAGTCCTTCTGCTCCGGTACCTTGAAGAACAGACAGATAATAAGCACGCAGCCTAAGGGCCCCATAGTTGCTGCTTTCTTGAGACTTCAGATCCTGAGAAAATCAAGTCTGTGTGTGAAGTACCAGGAGCTGGCCCCAGCCAGCTTCTGTGGGCAGAGTTGTCCAGACAGTGAGCAGGAGAGGAAGCTGGCCAAAAGGATGGAAAACCCTATGTGAGAAGTCTCTGCAAGGAAGTCTGCTCAATTATTAAAGGCACGCTGCCAACTTTATGAAGTGTTATCATGATAGTTGTCCTCATCTGTTGACCTTTTACATCATGAGAACTAACCTGAGTAATACAGCCCCCCTGATGAGCCGCACATTGCCCAAAAGCAGCTAGATGCTATTAATTTTCAACATAAAAAAGGAAATATTAACAACAAGAGAACCCAGTTCTAAGAGGATCCAAGAACATGAAAAGATCTTTCTCTGATGAAGATATACACATGGCCAACAAGCCCATGAAAGGATGATCAGCATTACTAATCATTGAGGAAATGCAAATGAAAACCACAGTAAGATACCACTTCACCCCCACTAAGATGGCTTCAGTCACAAATACGGAAAACAAGAAGAGCTGGAAAGGCTGAAGAGAACTTGAAATCCGTGTGGGCTGTCGATGGGAACATAAATGGTGTTGCCCACTATGAGGAAAGTATGACTGTTCCTTTAAAAATTAAAAATAGAATTACTATGAGATCTAGCAATTGTTTCTGGATGCATATGCTAAAGAATTGGAAGAAGAGTCTTTTTTTAAAAAAAGAATAAAAAAACAATAAAAATGATACAGAATTTCAAAACAAGATGATAGGAAATTAACAAAGGTTATTATATTGTATATTGTTATTTTCAAAGTAGTTGTTCAGATTACCAGATATAGGCATATAAGATTGATCAAACAATACAAACACTAACTGTCCCTTTCAATGAACTAATAGAAATTAGTAGTACAATTATCTTAGCAAAAATACGTAAATATAAATATATAAATATAAATAATATATATATATATATATATATATTCCTTCTTTTCTCCTTTCCCACATCCCAGTTTTTCTTGTTCTTTCCTTTTTGAGCAGTTTCTTTCCCTGTCACAATTATCTATTGTACTTTTTGGATCTTATCTACTCTTTCAGGTTCTTACACTAGGGAGACAATACAATGCTTACACATGCGGGTCTGATTTATTTCACTTATGAGTATGGTCTTCAGTTGCATCCGTTTACCTAGAAAAGCCTCAAGTTTATCTTTGTTTATAGCTGAGTAGTACTCCATTGTATAAAAATACCACATCTTTTTTATACATTCCTCAGTTGATGGGCATTTGGGTTGTTTCCAAGATTTAGCTATGACACTGTGCTGCTATAAACATGGGTGCATATATACTGTATACTGCTATGGTATGATGTTTTTAATTCTTCTGGGAAGAACATTCAAAAACAACAAAGCACTTCCATACTGCTCACACCTTACCATGTTGAGATTAGCCAGCTGGACCTAGGTTTACTCCCAGAGTGGGACTGATCCCTGGGATTTGTCTGCAGTGGGGAAGCCTGCTAGCATTTAGTAGTGACATTAGATTGCAGTCATGTGGGCTAAAGATATGATGGACACCATAGCTTAGAGGATTTTAGCCAGGGAAAATTTGCCCCTTCCAGGAGATATTCTGCAGTATAGGGAGACATTTCTAGTTGTTCCAAGTTGGGGAACCCTACTGGCATCTAGTGGAAGACAGGGACACTATCAAACATCCTACCACACACATGATGGCCACGCACAGCCAAGAATGATGCTTCCCCTAATCCCAGGTACACTGGTGTGGGAAGCCCTGCTCCAGAGTCACCAGCAATGGAGACGAACACACTTTCCCTGTCTGACTTCTTATTAAAATAGCTAAACTAAAATGCTCACGTAGACCTGCTGTGTTCTGAAGCCTTGTCCTCTGCCTTGGAAGTGAGGAACAGCCCTATTCTCTAGAGACCCCACTACAACCACAAGCTCTCAAAGCCAGCCTGGGCCACACAGGGACCGCGCAGGAGCTGCTAGAGTTCTGGGTCTGTTTAGAAGCTGCAAAGGACAACAGAGTAGCAAGCCTGGGGGATGATTCTTCCAGAACCCAATTGTGAGAACCAGTTTTTTTCCACACCAGCTTGGCTGCTAAGCACCTCTGGAAATTCAGATCCTCTCACCGGGAGGCAAATTCTGCTCAACTTCTACCGGGATATTCTAACTCACATTTGTAGCTCTTGCTACCAGTGGCAGAGTCTAAATGACTGTAAGGAAGGCAGACTCCTCCCTCGCTGAAATTTTACAAAGCTCCTTATCTTATTAGTAGAACAGCAGAAGTGCCCAGTGAAAAGGCACATTTAGCTACAAGCATACTCAAGAGGAGGGGTCCCAAACACCAGATCTCTGTGTTCACGTCTAGTTCTTGAGGAAGACAGTTGTCTTGAAGATGAACTACTAACTGTCCTGTATTCTCTCCTTAACTGATCTAACACTTTATCCAGCTGCCGAGCTCCACACTGGAAATGAAACTGATCTCCAAGCTTGAGGAGGACATTGCTTTTGAGCATTCTGAGTTCTTGCATGCAACTACCAGATCAGCTACCACATTTCAGAAGAGCGTTGGGTTTGGGGAAGTGCTGTGTCTTTAGAGCATTTCTAGCCACTGGCATTCCACCTTCTCATCACTAAATGTGTTTCCCATTGCGGCCACAAGTGGGCCACTCCCATAGAGGACAAGACACGAAATGAAAATGATATTATTTGCCTCCTAGCAAAGCTCCAGAATTTCAAGAGACCTGTAAATTCCTCATTCAAAGAACAAAGATATAGATAGATAAAGATAAATATCTGGTTCAAAGACAAAAATGTGTATATGTATATGTAAATGAATCACATGTATATATTTATATACAAATATGTGTGCATATATGTAAATTAATCACTTCATATGAACATGTTCCAAATTGACTGTTACTTCCCAATAAATTTCCCTATCATCATATATTTTCCAAAGATGAGCAAAAAGCTTGGGCTCAAATTTCAATGTAGCACTTTTTCCTAGAAACCACTGCAGCCTTAAACTTTTATAGCTGGTTCCCAGCCACGAACTCAAGTTTATCTATGAATGTAAGTTTTCATGTAATACTGAAATAGAACTTAAAACTGAGGTTCTAGTATTTCCATTACAAGGACTTACTAGTAAGGAAATGAAAGAGATGGGAAAATAAAGTTGTGTATATGAGACTGTGTACACTGTCACAAAAGCCATGCTTCTGAAATGTGTTATGGAAGTAACTGATCAGGTTTATGTTTCTAGAAATCTGCTGCGGATAAATTTGACATCACATTTGTATGGAAGTAATTGCACATCCTTTAGAGCAATGGTTCCTAACATTTTCAAGGACTCATTTTGAATACCAAGAAATTGAGAATTCCCAAATGATTGAAAAAATTCAAAATATATGCAGATAGAGACTCATGGGTCTTTGCATTAATCCTACAGCTCCTCAGGAGTCCAGGACCACCAGCTGCTTCTGCTGATCTTGTCTTGTGATAGCCATAAAATTATTCTAGAAATGACGGCCCATGCAAACATCCTAGAACATGCTCTCTGCTCCCACTGAAACCTCAGGGGTTACTATGGTGACATCATATTTGCCTACCTTAGAAAACAAATGTCTTATGATTTTTTCCTGTTTGCTCTAATGCATGACCTACTATTGATGTTTCATACCATACAAATTTACCTTTCTAATACTCTCTAATTAAATCTAAACTCTGTTCACCATTTCAAGCACAGGGTTGAATTGTGAGAACCCATAGAATTCAAGAAAGACCTTCCTATATGCAAATAATAAATATGATAATAGCGTTCCCACCACTGGGAAGATTATCCACATAAATCTTAACCGAGTCGTTGAGGGCCACATTAAATCATCCCACTGGTCCACTGCATGGTGGGTGAGAAGCCAGCACTTCTCCCTACTTCACTGCCCTGCACTGTCCCTGGAAACTCACACCCAAGTGTCTGTGAAAGAGATTTGTATGAAAATGACCATGCCCGTATTTCTCCAAAATAGACCACATTTTAGCCCATAGAGCATATTTACGTAAATGCAAAAGAATTCAAATTATCCCATGCATATTATTGGACCGCAATGCAATAAAATTGGAAATTAATGACAAAGAGAACTCCAAAAACCACATAAACACGTGGAAATTAGACAGCAACCTACTGAATAACCAATGGGTCACACAAGAAGTTAAAGAAGAAATTAAAAATTACCTACAAATAAATGAAAATGCAAGTACAACCTATCGGAATCTGTGGGATGCAATGAAAGCAGTCCTCAGAGGGAAATTTATAGCAATGAAATCATATACAAAGAAAATAGAAAGAGAGCAAATAAATAACCTATTGATACAC
>PVLD010010216.1:29336-72115 GCA_004027595.1 Dinomys branickii | reverse complement strand
TTTTTTTTTTTTTTTCTGTTGTTGAGAGGATCAACTGTCTGACTAAATTTGCATGTCTGTATATGGGTCCATACATCTACAATTCGAAGATATCAATGGATAAAGCAACAACTACTGTTGAGACCATATCACCTTGTCTATAGACTAGTTGTGATTGTACTATTTTCTATGATAATGGGTGTCTGTTTGTCAATAGGTTTTTGTACTTTTATGTTTCTAAAATAAAAAAAAACAATATTGTTATAATTATTTGCTAAAAAAATATGTTTCCAGAGTCATACAAAGGTGTTTCCTGTTTCAATATCTGCATATGTGCTCCATTATCATAGACGCGAATGGCGCCAACTAACGGTGACTAGTAGGACAGGTTATTCCACTAGATTCTAAGTGTGGCTTTCCCATCCTCAACTTTTAAAAAACAAAACAAAATGATACTTTCTTTGTGAAAATGTAAAAACTCACATTCACGATGATTTTTATCCTATGTATAAAGGAGTACGTATTGATATATAAACTTCAATACTGGGGGCTGGGGATATAGCTCAGTGGAATAAGCGCTTGCCTAGCAAGCGCAGGGTCCTGAGTTCGATCCCCAGTACCGCAAAAAAAAAAAACAAAAAACAAAAAACTTCAATACTGTTAAGTATTTCAATCAAAAGTTTAGCTCACTTCCCTTGCTGAGCTATTTTCTTTGCTGACGTGTGTGTGTGTGTGTGTGTGTGTGTGTGTGTGTGTGCACGCGCGTGAGTGTGCGTGTGCGTGTGATATAGGGGATTAAACCCAGGATCTTCACACAGAGGTGTATACCCAGTCCTATTTATTTATTAGTTTGAGACAGTGTCTCACTAAGCTGTCCAGGTGAGACTCAAATTTGCAACTTTCTAGCCTCAGCTTCTCAAGTGCTGAAACTACAGGCATGTGCTACTGCATCTCACTGAAAACTCCCTTTTGAAGGAGATCTTCCGAAGATGTCCATAAACATAATTTCTAAAAAGAATTTCTACCTCGTGAAAACTTTTTCAGGGAAAAGCTTGGAGTTCATAAAGTAAATATCATAATTTTTCATCTCGTGGTACTTCTATAGTCTAATTTATACATGTGCTCATTCTCTGGTTTGTGATTACAAAGAGTGAAAAGGGCAAATTAGTAAAAGTTCCTGGGAAAAAAATCAGAAAGATTTTATAAATAGTTATTGGACCATGAAAAGTTTTGAGAATATCTTTTGAAAACAGCACTGTACAAAACAGCGTGCTCACAAAAGCACATCTTCTCTGCTTACACACTCGTATGGGGGAATGCACATAAAGCACATTACCTTTCCTACTAAGTAATCCCATGGTATTGATGTGTGAGAGACAAAGAGCGTTTCATTTGAAAAACAACAGAGAATAACGATTCTGAGGGGGACAAAATTAACTGAATTTACCTGGTAATAAATGCATTGAGTTACAAAATAAAAATACAATCCAGAAATGTAGGAAAACTATCAAATCATCATTATTTGCAAATAATAGTGTCATACCCTTACAAAACTGAAAATCATCAACAGACATTAAGAAACATTCCAAGCATCTGAAGTAGCATAAGATAGAAGTGGAAAATCAATAGCTCCATTCTATATCAGAAAAAATTGGATTGAAAAGCATAAAGAAAATACAAAAATCTTTGAAAGTACTAGTAAGGTTATATAAAGATATAGAAATAACCTTAAAATATACTGCATTTAGATGAATGTATGCAAAATTTTCATGAGAAGTATAAAAGTCTAGAATATAGAAAACTGTATACTAGCTTTCAAGATAGGAACCCTAAAATGGTTTAATTATTTACAATATTAAAGAAATATATTTTAGAACTCAACATAGAAAACATTGTATTCTATTTATTTTAAGATGAACTTTTCAAGTGTTAATAACTCTAAAATTGTAATATATTTCATACCTGATGAAATGTCATAATTTAATTTGAAGATGTTATTAGTCTTACATAATGTTTTGTTACATAAAATGATGTCAGACATCGTCAGTAAAATGTAAGTTAGAAAACATTTTGCAGAGAACAAAAAAAATATGAGATTATAACAGTGGCAGTATACTATTTATCAAAAAACATAAACCTGAGAGATTAAAACTTGTCCATATTGTTTCAGACAAAGCGCAGTGAAACAGCACATGAGATATATACAAAAAATTTCAAATCAGCTAATGAATCATTATAAATTAACTGGAAAGCAAATTTTTTCCATAGACTTCACCAAGGTAAAATACCTTTATCCAAAAGTATCACATATGAAAATAGAAATTACTTAAACATTAACAAAAGAAAGATTTCTGACAGATTAGAAATTACAGAAGAAAAGTATGATGTGTTTGTCTACATACAGTCTTTATGTATTGGTTTATTATACGCTATTATGACTCACTCATAAATGCACAACAACATATAAAATATATTTTCTAAATTTAAATACTAATACAGAATATAATACTTATCCTGCCAGAGTTTAATAAATATTATATTGCCCAGAATCCTGGATAGCTTCCCAGATCTCAGCCTCTTCAGAGGCGGAGAATTCCCTGACACCCTAAACATACTCTCCTTGTGTTCCTGGATGGAGAGTCCTCACTTCCAACTGTGCACGGTTGCTCAAATCTGTTATTCCAAGTCAAATCACAGTGCTTTCATGGTCAGTCCAAGGTGTGTATAGAATATGAAGGACTCTGAGAGTTCTTACACATGCCTGGTTCATTCTGCACAATGTAATGTGCTGCCCTTTGTTTTAGGAAATTGGTGGTGTTTTCAACTTCTATTTAGTTTTATGCTGTTCAGTTTGGTACTTTGTGGTGGCTTTGTTGGTGATCTCATTGTTTAAAATGGTTTAAAAGGAGTACAGCAGTGATATTTTTTACACTTTCTTACACAGTGTATGCTGTGGCTCACAGAGAAGATAATGTGTATTAGATAGATTTATTTTGCCATGAGTCATAGAACCATTGACCAGGTATTCAATGTTAATGGATATATATGATTGGCAGATATATATATATATATATATATATATATATATATATATATATATGTCACATATAGTAATAAATTAACATATATATGATTAACAGTTATCGATTTGTAACAAAATGTATTGACCAGACATTGGTAAGAACCTAATGCTATATTTATCTTACAAGCAGTATTTCATCAAAATCTAATTCAGTGGTGGTGGGAAGGATTAGAGTGTATAACTCCCAGGAATAATGCCATTCAACTGTACATATTTGCTACAAGTCAACATAATACTTAAAACTGTTTACTCTTACATTTCTCTTTTCATACTATGTGTGGTCCATAACTTGATTATTTAATTGAATGTTATTTTTGTGAAATATTGTTGATCTCTTGATGTGGGTTTATGACCATAACATGAAATTTTCTCCAACTTCAAAAAAAAAAAAAAAAAACAATAAGACCGGGGATATAGTTCAACAAATTCACGTACTTCACATGCACAAGGTCTGGACTTGATCCCACGTGCTGCCAGCAAACAAACAACAGCAACAAAAATCACATAAAAATAATTGAAAATCAAATGTTTCTCATATCTAGTTTTGCTTGAGCATGAGTGGAAAAAGTCGGCCTATTCCCAGTTCTGGGCAGTCTTTCCAGGTGTGGTCCTGCATCACCTGCAGAAGGAGCAACTTTGTGCTTGCTCATTGCCAGGCTTCCCCTCAGTTCTTCTGAAACTAAACTTTTCAAGATCATCCCTGAAATATACTCTTGTGATAATTTTAATATGTTCACTAGTATGATAGTTTCTAAGCAGTGCTATTTGGAGGTCTTGCTGTGATGCGCTGAGATAATTTAAGAAAGCATGTTTGTTTCTCTGTTAAATAATTTTAGTGGCTATATAGAAAATAGCATTATCTGTGTGCACTGCATTAGGAGTCAGTGAACTGTCAACAATCTCACTTCGCGTTCTAATTATACTTCTGGGAGTAGTTATTCTAATTATATTCTTGTGATTTTAAGGATTTTGGTCTTGAAACTTGTTTTTTGCTTTGTTTCAGAGAATGGAAAGATTACAGGAAGAATGGGCAAAGAAGACAACATATATTAAAGAATTTCCCACTTATCCTCTTTATTGTGAGAGCAGTTTTAAAAGCCACTTGTTTGCTTTATTCTTTCTAATGGTTTGATCATACCTGCATTCTAACATCTAGTACCTGAGTAACTTCGCTGAAGATGACACTATGTAATGTAACAGCCACTGTTAATTCGTATCATTTTTATTGTTTTTGCTTTGTTTTATTTTTGCCTATGTTGTTCATATTTTGCTATTGTTTTTATTCATTTTAAAATTAAAAGAACAATATTTTCTTCCCAGTTTTGGAATAAAGAAAAGGCAATTTAAGTCCTTGAGTCTACTGAATGCTTTCCAGCTAGAAAAATTTATATAACTATAAATGTGTGTATATATATATATATAAAATCAGAAGTGAACTTTCCTATTTTTCCATCTCTATTTTGTCCTTCAACAGCCACTGGAGGCAAAAGTTGTTTGTCTCCAATATTGGATTTTAAAGGTCACTGTTTTATTTTATAGCTCTAGGTTGGTTTTTATTTCTAGATATTTTACATGACCCATGGTAAATTAGACTCTAACCTGTGCTGAAGGACAAACTATAACTATCTGATCTCCTAGATGTCATTTTCCTACGTTGCTGTGACTACTTCAGAACTGACCCAACAAAGTCCTGCAGTGATTCCTTTTGATTGACTCTTGACAATGTATTATAATATTTAAAGTTTCAGTGTATAGAAAAATCAAGTATTGGTTAGAATTTTAAAACATTCTCTAGTTGTTTAAATTTTGCCAAGTTACTTCATCTATAGAAACCTGTGCTATTTTCAATAAAACTGAGAAAAAGTGGCCCTATGTTCTAGGATTCTTGTAAGAATTGAGTAAAGTAACATGTTCAAGATGTTTAATAACATGATTAACATTAAAATGATGGAAAAGAATTATTATTAAATTGGTGCATGGTTTAAAAATAATTATATAAGAACTCATTTTGTTACCAATTTTATACTAGTGTTTTAAATTTCATTGCAAAACTTTGTGAACACTAAAATTCAGAATATGAGTATAATTAAATGAGAATGATTCTAAGTAGAAAAAATATTCTAATTTCATGTTTCATAAAATAATTAGAGTTAAACTTCATGATAAGCATTTCCTCTTATAAAGGAGATCCTACAAACCTTAATAACTTGGAGCTAGATGAACGTTATTTCCAAGTTTTAAGGTGACATGTTTCACTTTGTGGTATCTACCTATAGTATTCATAAGTTTATTTATGCTGAACTTAATGATATGCCTGGTACTCAATAAATTTCATTTGAATAATTTATGATTGAATGAAAAAATCATTAACCACTGCACATACATGGATAGTTCATTCTTAACATCTTTTGTTGCCATTTGTGATAAAGTTGGTTATTTCAGAAGCAGAAATCTGCACACCTAGTCACCGCCAAAGGCTAAAGCAAATAGCCAGGGGTAAGAATTTAAGAATCAGCTCTACACCTGGAAGAATGGGAGCCCTGGTTTTCCATCGCCTCCATGAAAGTCGCGGGCTCTGTATATGGCTTGCTGATGAGACACCCTTTCCACCTGACCTTTCGTTCTATTTTTTTTGAGGCCCATGAATGAAGAAGTAGCTCATGATCCCTCCTTGCCCAGGATGCATAGGTAATTAATTTTAGAATTTATTTTCTCTTCTGGTAGTGTATTGAACTTGGACCTTTCATCTAAAGTAGGTATTTCAGATCAGATTTTTCCTACAGGATAACAGGGGAACACAATACTCACTTCCAGCACTCAAGGAAAGGTCAGGCAGTCATCAAATGGACCCAGATAAGACAAAAGCCCCAAGTCTCCCATATGAGGGAGCCCCTGGTTACTGAGAAGGACAACTGATCATTACAATCACCTCCACGTAAAAGAAGCATCCTGGGAAAGGCACAATAAAAGCAGCAATGTTCAAATCCCCTACTTTTTCCATTAGAGCAGGTTGCTAACTGCTCTAAAACTGTAAACCTAAACAGGATGTGATTTTAGAGACCTACCTTTATTAAAAGATTATGCATATGTTTCTAAAATTTTTCTTGAGTTAAAGAACTTTGAGAATAATCCAGGAAAACTTTTGTTCTTTGATAATTCAAAATGTAACATGAAATATTCTGGCATGAATTACTGCAAGTACTATAAAACCGGAATAGTGTAAAATCTCATTCAGTTTATTTGCTCTCCATTAAAGCACCATAAACTCTATATTGATTCCTGAGGAGAGAAATTAGATTAACCTTGTGACATTCATTTAACTGGCAAATAAAACAAGTTCCATATTGAGTTTCTGCATTGTAGTTGATGTAATAAATGTTTCAAGAAGAATAGAAAAAGTATGAAAATTAATTTAAGAATAAAAATTAAATTTAAAGATATCAACTCCCTGACTGCAAATATTGACCAAATAGTCATTTCTCAGAATAACACTAAAATATGATATAAAATTGAGGCTTCTTACAGTAAAATTTATAATTTCTTATGATGAATTCTGAAATTTGTAAGTCATTTGCAGAAATTTATCTTCTTATACTTACTGGCATGTGTGAACACCAACATTTACATATACACAGAGAAAAGCAAAGTTTGTGAAAATTTTTATGAAGGAATAAAGACTCAGTGCACTGAAATAATTGTAAACATTCATAAAATGATCAATCATTAAAAACATCTATTTAAAACAAATCCAATCAACTTTGCCAGAAATGGGAACTATATTTAGATTTTCCAATTCCTAAGCTCAGCACCCCTAAAAGTTATGCGTATTTTAGTTGAAACAAAGATAATAAGTCTTTAAAAGTTCCAAAAAATAAAGTAAAGCCTCAAAGGATTTTTTAATCTACCCAGGAAAATAACACAGCGGTGATTTTCATGGTTTCTCATTTTGTCTCATCGAGCCCAAACTAAACCTGAAGATAGCAAACAAGAAACACAAAAGGGAATAGAAAAAACAATCCTAAAAGACTAAAAATGAGCAATTTGGAAAGATGGAAACATTTGTAATAACCTCTGTACACCTGTCAAACACCACAGAGAAATTTGTAGCACTTAACACAAATGCCAGCCAAGGCTAAGTGGGGTCTCGGGAATTCCACTTCACCAGGAGTCACTAAGCGCCCCATTCCCCAGTTGTGGTAAAGGAAAAGACCATCTAAGTAGGAAGTTCTCACTGCCATGCCTAGTGTGCAGTGATTACACTGTTCAGCAGAGACCATCTAGGGACTCTGGCTGTTGACCTCCATCCAGAATTCACTTTGACATTGAGTTGAATTCCCAAGAGGAGACCGAGGAGCACTTCAGCACTACGTAATTGAGGACAGCACTTTTTGTACTGTCTGGGTCACAGGAGGACAAATAATTATTTCCCTCCACTCAGGGTGGTGTTCATCAGGTCTAGTGAGGAGCCAGAACTCACACATCTACTGAAAAAGAAATACCTAAAATCAATGACTATTAGTTTTCCACCTTAGAAACTAAGACAGGAAAAACAAGTTTAACTTAAAATAGGGAGAAGAAAATATATAATAAAATTAGAGTAGTTATAAATGAAAATAAAAACTGGTAATCATTAGAGAAAATTAATATAATATAAATGTTAGTCTCTAAGAGGGTCAGTATCATCATGAAGCCTAAGAAAAAAGAAAGAAGACATAGTTACTAATATCAATAATAGAGAAGGGGAGATCACTGAGATATTATCTGTCCTATACGTTTATAAGTTTAAATACTATTGTGTGTCTCACTATCCAAAGCACTACTCTTCAAAGAATCTTGCGATAAAGTCCAGGGAAAGAGAAAGAAGAAGAAAGAAAAGGGTTATGACAGAGTGTACGGTGAAGCCAAATCATTTCTGTTGGCCCAACATAAAGTTCAGATTATGTGGAATAAACACAAAGCACAGAGAGTGAAATGAGCTAGGGAAGCACACAGTTTAAAAATTGAATTTTAACCAAAAAGAAGAGTGAGATTTAAATGGAATGTTTTGAGAAGATAAATATATAAATTTACAACTACATTGTATATATTAATGAAGGTACACTGAGGTGTGTAAAAATACATCATTGCACTGAATAAAACATTTATAAACATCATTTTAAAAAAGCCTGGAAGTTTAAATTCAAGAAATTTAGCATGTAAATGGAGCATACAATGGATATATAAAACATCTTTTAAAAATAAAAATATGCATTAAGGTGCTGAAAGTTTTTAGTAAAAAAACAGAAAGGGTTCATTGACTTCCAGGCTATAATGATGAAACATGCGCATATGTACACACACATTGAAGCATGTTCTTGTAGAATCCTTACACCTTTAGAAGAAAGAGAAAGCCTTTCATGGCTGTGTGTCCAGAGTGAGAAAAATAAGATACATGAAAATATTTCCACATAATCAAATAGATGAGAATTCTTGTAAATACACAATGATTCTCCTCTACAAAGCACTATGAACTTATCTCATTTGTGCCTATCACCTCTAAAAAATATAATGAATTTTTAAAAAATCATTTGATGTAAGTAGTTATAAGCAGCACTATTCCAAAAGATTCTCATTGATACTCTAAAACTATGCCATTAGAATTCTCATATATATCTAATCAATGTGCATAGACAGCATAAACATTCTAATTCTACAATTTTAAGTAGCATTACTTAATCTACATATTCAGTATTCAATAATCTTTTAATAAAGCCTCAGGAGTACAAAAGAACATCTCTTAACCGGGGTTTTTGAAGGATAAAAGAAACCTTTTGCTAGAACATGCTTACATGATTTAAATTAGTCAGCTTTCTCATAACTGGGCCAAAATAGCTAATATCCACAATTTAAAGGAGGAGGAGTTTAATCTGGCATGGGGGAGCAAAGATGCTTGGCTCATGGGGGTCACAGCAGAGCAGTGTAACCTTGTCTGTGAGGAAAATGGACAAGATGTGTAAAGAGAACCCAAAGTCACACTTCTATGACCCATCTAGACACACTCAAGACTATACTGTACTAACCTCTAAGGCATTTCTTAATCCAACGAAGTTGACATATCAAGATTAATGGTCACAATACAGCCCTTCTCAACTTTATACCTAACCATATCTCCTTAAATCATACGCTCTAAATAAACACAGTAAGTTAATACTTCCACCTACCATGATATCACATTCCCATGTACAGCCAAAACCCAGTCATCCTTTCCCCAGTGTTTCAAGAGTCCTAGCATTGGTTGAAAGGTCCCATTAAAGTCTATTCTGAGATGCAAAGCAAACTTAGCAGTGAATGTCTGTAAATTCAAGAACAAGTTAAAAATGCCCAAGTAAAATAGCACAGGCAAAATATTCCACTTTCAAAATAGAAAAATAAGGGGATAGAAAAGAATTGGACCAAAGCAAGACTAACCCCCAGCAGTGCAAACATTAAATTCTATAGTTTCGTATCTGTCAAAATGTGACACGAAGGGCAGGAGTTGCCCGGTCCCTATGACCTTGTTAGTTCCAGCCCACATTGCCACTCAGGCTGATTCAATTCACAGCTTGGTTTCCCACCAGAGAGTCCATATTTCTGCCATCTCCAAATCTGTGCTGCCTCCTCTGCACCTTTGGCTTCATGCCCACAGCTGCATGCACTGCTAACCTAGGACCTCCTGGCCTTGCATTCCAGGACTTTCACTGAAAACTCTGACCCCAAGACTCTTGCATTCTGCATGCCAGTAAAACAAGTGCAATACGCACAAAGCCGAGTTTGTCAGTTAAAGCAATTGCCGGGTTTCTTACACCATAGCTGTAGTGGCTTCTTGGTACCTGGACATGTGAGCATAGTAAAATAAATCCCTAGGAACTAATTCCTTAGGAAGCTCTTTGTAAGCAGGATTCCCAAAGATTCTTTTCAAATGAAAGGTTGACACTTTCAACTTTGGGATTCTGCCACAGGTGGAGTTTGGGTTCCTGGATACTCTCGGGCTTCTTCTTATTTCTGTATGCAGTATTTGGTTTCATTTTACTGGTGTTAATCCCTTTAACAATCATATCTCCTTTGGCCCCCAACTTTACAAGTGATTCCTTCTGGAGAAAAATGAAATTTTTCAAAATTTTCTAGTTAGCTTTCTGTCCCAACACTCATTATAAATCTAGCTAAAAAAAAAAAAAAAAAAAGCCATTTCCTGAATACTGAGCTGTCTTGAAAATTTTCCACCAGATTAATTATGCTGATACCCACAACTTAAAGTGGGAGAGCCTAACTCCATCACGTGATTTTGGCAATTTAGGTCACGGTCAACTGGCACCAGTGCAGAAACAGCCTACTGGAACGGAACAGCAGGGCAAAAATGTTTAGCTCCTGGTGGTTGGCGAAGTGGCCAGAGGAAAAATACCAGTAAGGCCAGGAGCCAGGGACTACACATGGAAAACAAGATGAGACTTTCATGGTACACTCGGACATAGCCGGGAGGATGCTTTCCTATTCTGCCAATGGTTTCTTAGTCCAGTGAAGATGATTTATCAGGGTGAACAGTTACAACTAGAATCCTTCAACTTTTAGAAAATAGAAATGCTTTGTCTTTTCATAATTATGATAACTGAGAAAATCTGGGGAAAAACATTTCAGTGTGTATATGTGTGTATATGTGCGCGCACACACACACACGCGCACGCACGCACACGCGCGCACACACACACACACACACACACACATATATGCATATTCTTTGGGGAATACAATTAATTTTTTCTATATGGAGAATTACTCTAAACAAATAATAAATATTTTATTACTACATGATTCTTAAACTTAAATGGATAAAATATCTACCATAATCTGCCATGGTACGGTAATAGCAAGTGACAAATTACAATCTGCTAAAGCATTAGAAAAGCAAAGAAAATATCATTCTTTTTTATATAGCTAAGCAGATATTATTTATTTAATACATGTTTTCAAGTAAACCAAACTAGTCCCTGGTAAAAGACTGATGCCACTTTTGCACACATTTTATTTTAAATGTGGGTGGTAATTGTGTTACCTGGTTAACTGATTGGTTTAATGAAGAAGCACAGTTTTCAATGACAACAAATAATTTTGCAAATTGAAGTTACTCTCTAAGTTAGACTCCTCAACCGTCACAGAAACTGAAAGGGTTACTCACTTCTTTGATAATTGCATTTTAAGGAAATGACTCTTACGTTCTTAAGAAAGAAACTCCTGGGTCAGAAAATTGATGAAGCATCTTTATAATATACAAAAGTGACAAGCATGATGACACATGCCTGTAATCCCAGCACTGGGGAGGCTGAGGCAGGAGTGTCGTGAGTTTGAAGATAACCTGGGCTACTTAGTGAGTTCAAGAACAGCCTGGACTACATAACAAGATCCTGCCTCAAAAACTCAACCTCCAACAAAAATTCCAAAGGGATTTTCAAACATTTCAATGAAGCGAGAAAATATTTGTAATTACAAATATGTTAAAGTAAATGCTTTAAAAATAAGGAAGGGAGAGAGATATTTTTAAGGAGAATTAAAACACCTCCTTTCAATTTTTGTCTGTCCTTTCAAAATGCAAATCCATATTCATACGTATATGGATATATGTTCTCCTAGTACCCTTTCCATCTTTGCCTCCTGTGTTAATCTTGATTGTATATTGTAACTTAATTTTGATTGTCAACATTCAAATTATTAGTATCAATGTCATTAAAATCGAAAGGTATAAATTATTTTTCTTCAAATGAAATATTTTTCTAAACTAATTCAGTTTGTTAAATCGCACATTTAAAAATTGTTAAATATACCTGGCATATGCTATCATAAATAATATTTAGTAATTTAAAAATCCTAGTATATAATCTTGCATTTTTTTACAGAATTGAATCTGGCTTCTTTCAATTTAGAGAATTTTCAATTTGCTTCTTTTCATAATTCCTCATTTGTTGTTAAGTAGTCTTCCATAGTATTCATATAACACAATATGCCTAACTATTCATCTATTGATCAATATTAGGGTTGTTTCCAGGGCTTGGCTATGAGAGCAAAGGTAGCATGACACTTGCGTACAAGTTTTGATAGGGCCTCGTACTTCCATTTCTCTTGGGTAAGTACCTAGGAGCAGAATTTTTGGGTCATAATTTTTAAAATACTTTTGTGTGTAATATAATAGAATTTTATCAGCTTTAATTTTCATATCTACATTAGATCTCTAAGTTTGTTGAACCTATGACATTATATGTGTGCTATTCTACGTCCTTCAAGCTACATCTTCCTGTTTTATTCCCCTTCCTACTTCTGGGAACTACTCTTTCATTTTCAGTCCCTGGGTGTTATACATACACATTCTATATATAGTGTTGATCACACAGTGTCTTCTATCTGTGCCTGACTTATTTCACTGTAGAAGAGCCCTCTACCACTAACATCTTATGAGTTTCAGAATCCAACTTTATCTTGTATATTTTATTGGAGCTGTATTTGGCAATAACAGTGTCCAACCAAGTTATTTTAATCACTTCTACTACATTATTTTTTAATGTTTTAAAACCATTCCAAATTACATTCAAAAGCACAAGATAGAAAACATGCAACTAGGACCAATTATCCAGTTACTTTTAGGTTAGGAATCTGTCATTCATTTGCTAGGGATTTTATTTTTCTGGGCTTCTACTAGTTTTCTTTGTTGTTGGTGGTCAGAGACAGTATTCTCTATATCAACAATGATGTTCTTCTTTACTATAAAATTCAATGGATATAAAATTTTATATAGTAACAACAAGTAACATTTTTAAAAGCAATTTGTGAATCAGGTCTAATATGTGTTCAGAATTCATAAGTTATACACTCCCAAATTAAGCAAAGCTTGAAATTGCATTTTAAATTTGTCATTAAAACCTTTGAAGATTCCTATGAATTCTATATTGACTAAGGAATGAACGAATGATATTCCTGCAAATCCAAAAGGAAAGAATTTTAATTTTGTAACATAAAATTGTTGGAATATTTCCAGCTCTCCAGTCTGCAAGCAATAACATTTGCATTCATGGGTGGAGCATAATAAAATGAATTATTACTCCTGTTAACTTTGCACACCTGAAACAACTAGCATGCTTTCAGATGTCTAAACACTGCACAGTCAAAGATATGTGTATTTTAAAAGGAATAAACAGGAAGTTACCTGAGTGGTTCAGTATCTTCATATACTTAATGCAATTTAATTGCATGCACAATAAATTTCAGTTAAGATTCTGACTGGGTTTTCATTCTTTTGATTGTCCTTAGAAATCAAGTTCTTTTACACTTTCCACCTACCTGTTTAGCAAAATAACTAAAAAGCAAACTTTTTCTAAGCCTATTACTTGAGTCCAGATTAAGAATCCCTCTGTGACCATCAACTAGGCCTAATAGAAGGAGGCTATTGAGCTAATGAACTACATCTCTAATGATAATGACTTAATGTGCTCATCCTCCCAGATAATATATTTGCATTTTAATGGGAAAATGAATTGTCTCAGTAGAAGGACTGAGTGGTAGGATAATTTCAGATAGATTATAAATATTAATGTACCTTTAGTAAAGTTTCCTGGGAAATATATTGTGTTTACTGAACAGGAAAATGTTACTATTCATTACTTCTAAATGTTTGGGAGAGCTCATTCCTCCATGCAGTCATTTTAATCAAAATATTGGTCCCAACACCTATGTGATGTGATGACTATAGTCAACAAAGATATAGTGTATCTTTAGAAAATGCAAATAAGAATAGATACTAATTATTCTTATCACAAAACATTAATTATGAGCTAATACAATTGTCAATTCACTGGACTATCTGGTCCACAATGCATATTGTTTAGAATGAGAAAATGATACCTCTAAAACTGGTGCTTTGCCTGGCTGAGAGACCTTTGAACATTTCTCAGAATCAAGGTCTCTCGGACCATCCCTTGCTTTTCTCCTGCAAGTGCAAGGAAAACTGTTCTGGAAAGCTCTTTTATATGCCTAAAGTCTGGACAAAGAAGAAACTGCCTCTGGTCTCCTCTCTGAGCTCTCAGTAACTATGCTCATATCCTAGAAGAAAGACTGCGGTCTTACATCCCATCTGGACAGGCTGGTATCTTACACCATTATTCTCTATTTCAGTTCCAAAGAGAATCATTTATAAAGTGGAGTCTTGTTTTGGGAGCCTGTTGTGCATTCTTCAAATTTTTTGGGTCCCCTTGGAAATCACTTACTGTATCTATCAAAATTGCTTCCATTTCCCACTGTAACCCTCCTTTAGAGAAGTGTGATACATGAGTTTCTGAACAATACTAGCTAGAGGGTCTTCACCCTCCCATAGTTCCCGCGTGCTGTAGTCTTGCCTCTTTTGTGTGCTGTGCTAATTTGTATATGGATTTTCTCCTACTTAAACTTTGTAGTTATTTCAGCCAAACTTGCAATATACAGGAAAAAACTCAGTGTGTCTCTAAAACATACACTTCAAAATGAGCTGTTGCATGTGATGAACTGTACAATTTTATCTGTAAATTAAAAATAATAAATAAGAAAAGTTTACCTCTTTAATCGATGTCAGGATAAAATGAAAACATTGAGAAGAAAGTTTTATTTTAAATGATTACTGATTTAAAAGTACTATTTATTCACCTATGCATTTATATTATAATTCAATTCTAGTTCAACCTTATAATTTAATATTGTGAGTTTTACCAGCTACTTAGTTTCATTTATATCAATCAGTTGGGGAATATAATTAGCATACCATACATTTCTCATATTTAAAGGTCATAACTTAATTTATGTGCTGTTATGATAAATAACTCGTCTTCAGACAACAGGACTTGCCACCACCATCTGTATGTCCTAATCTTACTTAGTAGCTGAGGTGGTCTTCCCGATTTGCTAAATTCAAAACAAAAATAAGTTCTACACCTTAATGCCAAGAGACATATCTGCACCTTGCATCAATAGGCCTGCCTAAATTAGATTCCTAATGCCCCACAAACACTGGGAGATGGTTCTGATTCTACCACAAACTTTGTTTCTTAATTCCTTAAGAAAGGCAATCCTGGGAAATGAGAATGTTACCTCCCAATATGAGGAGATTAAGCTGTGGTCTAGGAGTGAAAGTTGCAGCCTCCAGCAAGACCCTTGTTTAGTTTTAAAACTCTTTATACATAAGAGATGGGACAAACTTAAAGTTACAAGTTCTCAAAAGTGAATGGTTTTAGAAGGGATGAGGCCAGAGAGATTTTTTTTTTAATTTGCATTTGCCCTTATGATCCTCAAAGACATCATATATCATGCTCTCACAATTTTGCAGGGGTATTGATATCTTTTACTACAAATGTGAAATTTTTCTTTGAGGTCTACCAGTTTTTTATGGGTGTGTTTAAACTCAGACATGAATAAATACTTCAGAGTTTTTATATCAATCCTAAGGTGATAAAATGATTATTTTTCTTTGTGTTGCAAAAAAAATTATTATGTGATCTGTTAGAGGTGTGAATCTCTTCCACTACAATTACCATATATTTATATGTATGCATGTATCCCATAATATCATGAGAATATCAATTGTATGAATAAAATTTAACACTAGATAGATAAAATGCATGCAAGGGGCAAAAGAGGAGCAAATGGTTTTTAAAAAAATAAATTGGCTTGGTTACATTTTGTCTTTCATATATACTTTATTTCTTGTTAATATACACATTCCAATACATATTAAGTTACTATCAGGATATTTTTCTTTATATTACAGTGTTTGTACAGTATTTGTTTCTTTGTATTTAATATAGTTTTCTTATGATATTATTTACTTTAGTTTTAAGCTTTTACTCAAACTCTTAATTTGTCCTCTATTATGAGGACATAATATTTTAAAACTTACCAGAATTCTGTTAGATTATCTACTTGTCTCCATAATGTTCCCTTCTCCTCTTTGTTTCCTTTTAATCTCTATTAAGACACTTTACTTTAACTCTTAGAATATGAGCCATGTCTCTCTCTCTTTTTCCTAGTAGTTTCATAGTCAAGTGTATATTCCTGTTGCTTTTTCTTTAATATCTAGTAATCTGTAAAAAAATTTTCATGTAAGATATTTTTAAGTATAACAGAAATTTCTTAATTTCACTACTTTTCATTCTCTTTATCAATGCAAATAATACTCTAGGCATTATTCTCTTCCAGAAAAACGTTATCTTTTCTAGAAATAAGAAGAAATGACTTACTGAAATGTTTCAAGTTTTTCTTCTGAGAAATTTTTCTTATACTTTAAAAGTTTATACAAACTTAAATATTTCTTCTTACATATGTTATCAGAATATGTTAACCTTTGCAGGTCTGGAGATTCATGGTTTTAAAATGTGAAAAAATATTTTCCTTCTTGAAGTAATTTTAATATTCTTTATATTCTTTATTCTCTTTTGGTAACATCAATAACGCTGACATTAGTATGAAACTTCGCCAAAACTCCTTGGTACTGGGTTCTTTTTTCTCCTCTCTGTTTTTTATTTTGGATAGTTTCTACAGTTATGTCTTTTAATTAATTTAAATCGTCTCTTCTTTCTCCTCCTTCCCTTCCTTCCTCTTTGCCTTCTTCTCTTCTTCCCTTCCTCCTTTTTCCCTTCTCTTCTTCCTTGCCATATTAGGTGAATACAGGGCCCCGCAGTGAACTATAGTCCAAAGTTGTTTACTTCCTTAACTAATCTTGAGACAGGGACTCTCCAGGTTAGTCTTCAACTCTTGATCTTGAGTCTCAGGGAAGCTGAGTTTGTGGGCATACCTCTCTTTGCAATGCTCAATATGCTGTTAATCCTGTTTAGCACATTTTCTATCTTGTTTATTATAGTTTTCATCTGTACAAGTTTAATTTGGGTGTTTTGCTTTCTACCATAACTCTACTTTGTGGTACAACCCTTGCTCAACACCTTGAACATACAGAACACACTAATTATAGATGTTTTACTACCCTAGTCTACTAGTATTAATATGAATGTACTTTCAATAATTTTAGCATTTTCTCTCATTAAGAGTCCTATTTCTCTATATCTTTGTTTCTTTGTTAATTGGATGTCTAATATAATGAATTTTATCAAGATGGAAGCCATTGTATTTTTCTATTTTTTGCTTTTATTTTGGGATTCAGCTAAGTTGTTTGCAGGTAACTTGCTTGTCAGAGGTATGCTTTTAAGGTTTCTTGCACAGTAGCAATAGTCTTTTGATCATTTTTTTCCAGTGACTTTCAATGGCAAATTTCCAGGCTTTCCAATGATTGTAGTTTAATGTCACCTAAAAAATGTTTTCTTGCTGGGGGGGACGTGAAGTTCTCTCACCTCTGTTTGAGCCCCTGAAACTTTCTGTTCATTTGCTCACTTGTTATTTCCCATCTCAACTAGTTTCCTTACTTATACCCACTGATTTCCACTCTGCTGAAAACACGTATGAAGCTCTTGAAGGGTCTGGAGTTCATGCTCTGAGAACTTTTCTCCTTTTCTGTATCTGGCCTGTAACACTTAACTGTCATGACTTTACTGAATTTGCAGCATTGCTGCATTTAGGGAGTTCACTGAATTCTACCAAGTTTTCCTACCTCTATGCTGCCTGGAAATCTCTCCCCACTAGTAATCCTGTATAACTCTAGAGACACTTTTGTTTTCAAGTAGATGTACGGTTGATTCATCTCTGCCTCAATACATGGAAGAAGACAAGCTTGAATTTATAAGAAATTCACCTCATCACTTTTTATTGCCAGTATATGTTTATTCTTCAAAGTATACTTTCAGTAGCTTTAAAGAAACCCACTGTTTCCTTGTTAATTGAAAAGTCACACCAAATGTATATCTTACATTTAAAAAATTCATGATTTTATCTATTTAAATGAATGAACTTTAAAAGTATGTATAACATTCCAAGAAAGAAAATTCAATTATTGAGGAACAGATGGATATTTTGTTATTTCTGATTTACTATTATAAAATTTTCACATTACATAAATTTCTTATTTTTCTACTTTAAAACTCTTAGGATAAGTCCAAGCATACTTAATAGATCAAAAGAATCAACATTTTCAACAATTATTAAAGTTGCTTAATTGAGGCCTTAGTTTTAGTTCTAAGCTAATTACATGGCAGACCACTTCTAAAATAAGTTTTTAGGTCCAATTATTTGAATAAATATTATAATTTTGAATATTTAATGTTGCCATTTTGGACATGTGGGATAAAACTTTCAGATGTATGAGTATTTTAATTCCAAACTTCTCTTAATAATGGTTGATAATAATTAGAAATGTAACAAGTTTAAGTTTGCTGATTTAATATTTTTAAAGTTGGTGCTGTATTTAGGCCCTATTTACATTAAGTAGGAGTCTGCTGAAGGCATTTCAATTCTTTACAGTCTTATTTAATACAAGAGCATGACTCCAAGGGCATGTGTGGCATAACAACTCATTTCTAAAATTAAAAGTATAACTGCAAAATGAGTTCCTGTGTTATATGTTGGAGTGCGTATGTACATATAAAACTTAGCAGAGAAATGTTTCCCCACATGAAAAGCAATTTTTAACCTTTTCTTCCAAATTATATGTCACAGAATTCACATGAATAATAATAATAATAAACTTCACTGTCAATCAATTGCCTTCCATTTCAGTTATCACGTATATTTTTGGAATAATGTTACCGATATACAATATGTACAGGTCCAATTGAAACTCCATGATTATAGTAGATTATTTTGTTATTAGACTGAAATGCAATTCAAATCAAGCAGGTCTAACAAACTGTGTTCTTATATGAACTTAAAACTTGAAATTTGCTACCATTTACAAATGAAAGCATGGCATTTAGACTCTAATGCTAAAAAAGAGATTTATTTATAAATTCATTAAGTTTCAGTTAAATTTTTACCTATTTATTCTTTTTTATGTGAAAGAGAGAAAAAACCCAACGTAAGAACAATGAATATAGAAACAAAACAACACTTATCCACTTTTGTTGAAACAATTTGCTGACTATGTATTGCATGTCAGGTTAAATAAGGGTAGGTGGAAAGTAAAACATAAGAACAATATTGTTCTTGCCTCAAATACATTATTAAATGTACAAAAGCAGTCTCCTCGATTTAGAAAATGGGCACCAACTATCGGGAGATGTTAGAGAAATACTACTCACAATGAAGCAAACATTTGAGTTGGTCTGAAAAAGTAGCAAGATCAGTATTTCTGAAGTGAGGGAATGAGTTCTAGTCAGAAGAAAATTCCCACTGTGGAAATATTTGCATATGGTCATGGAATGATTCCAGGTATGTGCTGGCTGCAAACGTGAGTTTGCAGCAAAATAGAAAAGAAACACTAGGGATTAAAAGTAATAAGATTTGGGTCATATGGTACAAGAATTGATTTCCATACCACTGTATTGTTGACTTTTTCCACTGAATACATTTAGAAATTTGAAAGAAACAGTTAATTTTTCAGGACTAATTGCACAGAGACATTGAAGCATATCTATAAATGTAAGAGGTACTGATTATAACCTTAACACATATTTCAGTAGGTAGAATAAAGATATTCAGATATGTCAAAGGAACTTCCCCGGTGAGGTTTTTGAATATATTGGGAAGAATGTTTGAAATGTAGTGATTAGTATCAGTTACCTACTTTCATCATTTATTACTAAACATGGCTTAATTAAATGTCCAATTCCAAACATAATTATTATTTAGTATTGTATGGACAAGACTCCAATGTCAAAGATTATTTCAACTTTAAAAGACCAAACGTTCAAAATGCTTTTGTATCTGGGTTAAACTATTTCAATAATCTCTTTCCAAATTCCAGTATAATATCTAGATGGATAATGCAGAAAATTAAAAACTATATTTCCTAGATATATATGAAAGAATAATTTAAAATTTAGGAAAAATAAGGGAAATGTAGTTTTCATATAGTTTGTGTACTCCCATTAGTTACAAAGATTGTGGAAATACATTGCAGTATTTCTTGATAACAAGGTGCTCACAAATGGCACTAATATTATTTCTAGATTCAGTGTCATGTAGAAGTTCAATACTGTGGCTCTAGGGTTAATAGCGTCACTAAATTTCAAGAACTCTGTGTTCTGAAAATCATGTGAAAAACAAGAATTTGTATGCATAAATATCCAAGGATTTTGAGAAGAACAACATTTTTTTTTTCTTTTTTGCGGTACTGGGGATCGAACTCAGGACCCTGCGATTGCTAGGCAAGCGCTTATTCCACTGAGCTATATCCCCAGCCCAAGAACAACATTTTTACCAAGTAAGTGGAAATTACAAACTCTAGCATAAGTTTTAAATGTAAATTCATAAGATTTGAATTTTCCCTTCAGAAAAATCTACAGACATATTGAAAACTATTAAGTTAGTTTTCATGTATTTTTGTATTCATTAAATGTATACTCATTGCATAAACTTTGAACTTTCTTTTCTAAAGTAATTACTTTTATTGTCTATCCTAACATGATTCAAAAGTAGATATAGCTTTAGCATTTTAAGATCATAGATTTTGGAATCAAAGTGTTAAATTAATTGACTTTATTAGAAATTTGGGATAATTTTTAATAAATGAAATATTGGATTAAAGTTCTTTCCAATAAAAACTAGTAAGTGCCAATTCAGTAATGCCCCATAATTATTAATAGTCATTTATCTATAGGTTTTTTCCACTCTGTCATGAAGTATTATATTTTGAATATTACAGAAATTTTTTTTACCATTTCATTAAGTATGTGGTCTCAAATAGTTTAAATCTCCCTTAGATATTTAATTCTCTCACTTAGTGTTTGATTTTCTATATTTAGGAAACAATTTAAATATATAAACATTTGGGTGCTTATATTTCGGAATTACTTTTCTTCATGTTTATGAGTATTTGACAAAAAGTAGTGAAAGGCCTACTTTTATTTAACTATATAACTATAAATACATTTCTTCATATACTTCAGCATATTTAACATATATTTCTTAAATTATCTTGAGGCTGATAATTGTACTGCTTTAGCACAGTTTATATGTATAAAAGAATTTAACAGGTAATACAGAAACTGCCATATATTCTATCCTGCATTAATATAATGCATTTGATACAATTAACCATAACTGATGCTAAAGTTCATATTTAGATATTCAGTATTTGTCTTGTAAGTTTCCTTGTTTTGACAATTGTTACTGGCTGTGTCTCAGTCTTAGGACACCCTATAGCACAGCTGAAGTGACAAAAGTCCCTTGAGCTCCTCCTTGTGACCCTTCCCCTTTCATGCTATACTCACACCCTATGTACTTACAAAATGAAGGCTCTGATTTTGTTTACCAGATAGCTCTGTGTGGTGGATTAACTAATGGTCAACTTGTAACACGCAGCTAAAGTGAATTGGCCTGATGCTGGGTGTGTGGGGCTACCTTGGGATTGTTGCCAACAGCACAAAAAGAGAAATGAAAGGGAAGATGCTGTGCTGGGGAAGATGCTGTGCTGTTCATTCTCTTGAAGAATCTTGTCTCATTGGTTGTCCTACTATGAACTCAGTCGTTTTCATCACAGGAGGAGCTCAGGTGAAGATGGCTGTGGCTGTTTTGCGGGGAGCTCTGGTCCTTAACCTGAGCATGGCTCCCTGGATCCAGTGCAGATCCCTCAGTCTTCTGGCACAGTTCCTTCATCCTACTGGTGCAAACTTTCTAGCTTTCACCACTGATCTTTGGGCCTTCTCAGTGCAGATTTTGATAAAGAGTTGCATGAGACATTGTCACGGGCTTTAAGCCTCTAGTTGGACTCACGGAGAACATTCACATTGGATCCAGGCCCTTGGGTGTATTCTTTGGGTCTCTAGCATGTGGACATTTCTCTTGCACTCTTCTGCTTTTGATTCTTTGGGTGAATAATATAAAATAACCCTACAAATTATGTGTTCTATATTAAATAAATTCCCTTGTAAACCCTGGCTGTAGCACTGTGCCTTTTCAGTAAGACCTAGTTTGTGACTGTTAAGTCTAAAATGTCTAGGCTACCTGTTCTTAGAAATATGTATTTTATAGCCTCTAAAATTTTTGTGGCTTAGTATGTTTAAATTTTATTGCTGAATGATATTCAACTTTTTGCATGTACCACAGTTTATCCATCCACCCGTGAAAGATGTCCTGATTGCTTCTAGTATTTTGTTCATTATAAAGCTGTTTCAAGCAATTGTGTATAAATTTTTCTGTCAATATAAATTTTCAACTTCTTTTAGCAAACACCTATAAGACTGTATTAATTTCCTAGGTCTGCTGAAAAAAGACACTACAGGCTGGGTTACTTAACAAAAACTTATCATCTCATAGTTTGGAAGTTAGAAGACCAAAATGAAGGTATAATACAGTTCTTTCTAAGGTTGGGATGAAGAGTCTGTTCTGTTCTTCTCTTCTCAGGCATTCTGGGATCACAGAATGTGATTCCTGTGTGTCTTCATGTCTGTTTTCTCTATATGTGTCTCTGTGTCAAGTTTCCCCTTTACAAAGGTATCAGTCTTATGGACTAGTGCCTACCTCAATTCACATTGAATTACTTTCATAAATACACTATACTTAAATAAGGCCACATGAAGAGGGACTGAAGTACTTCAACGTAGCTTTACTAATGAAATACAATTTAACCCATAACAAAGAGTATTTACTAGATTATATTGTAAAACTATTAATAGTTCTGTAAGAAAGATGATGAAACTATTTTTAGTTGTTATCCTTGGATTTTTGTTTCATTGTATACATTGTAATAGTTGTGCTATGTATCTCCTTGTTATTTCAACTTGCATTTCCCTGGTAACTGTTGATGTTTAGTGTGGAGGACCACCTAGGGGACTCTCCTGGAAGGAGGAGCCTCACCCTATTTGCATGTATTGATAGGTACAGAGCTGGCTAGACCATTTCCTTAACCCTTCAGTTGGACTTAGGCAATGCATAAGGGTCTAGCTGAGGTGCTGAGGTGCTGATGGTAGTCTGTGAAGACTGCAGGCATGTTTCCCTAGACCCCTCATGTTCCACCTGTGCTCAGGGATGAGGAGGGATGTGTGAGCCATTGCCGATGCCACAGGCTGGGATCCATCAAGCCTCAGGGTAGAGGCTATGACTTCCTGGGGCCTCAAACATTACACATCAGAGCTGAAGCACCGACCCCAAAACATTAGATACCATCTCAATTGTGTTACGCAGATTACTTTTTCTGTATATACTTCTCTCTGCATTTGCAGAGGTGACTTCAGGCCTCCTACGTAGCCCAGCTCACAGCACTCACCTACTTCCTATGATTCACACAGCCACTCATCCTGAAGCCACTCCCTTCTTCATGAATGAAAAAGATCCGGCTTCAACTTTGGGTCAAGCCCTTTGTTCTGGATGGCCATCATCATGGCTGGACTTAGGACCCCTGGGCTCCCCACAACTGCATATATGCTTTAGTGTCTCTTTCTTGCCATGGGTTGCCCTGGAAGTGGTAGACTGCAATTTACTCACTAGAATTCCAATGACTTTTCATGGGATCACAAATATATGCCTCCTGGGCTGCGATGAGGACTGGAAAGGGCTCACGATAGTTTAGAATGTGTTATACCATATGTGTCTTCTTTTCAAAGATTTTTTTCAAATAATTTTGATCATTTTCAGTCAAGGATTTTCAGTCAAAGTTCCTTATGATAGTGTTTTTGGAGTAATTTTTATATTTGTAGATATACATTCTTTATGCAAATGTGTTTTTATAAATACTTTCTTTTACCCTGTAAATTTGGGTTTGGTGAGGTCCCAGGAGATAACAAGAGTGACTTTGCAGTATTCTTCTGATAAGAGAAAATTTTATGTTTTATGAATATTTTTTGAATGCCTTAGGCCTTTGGAAAAGTTTACCAATTCACCAAATGTTTTTCTTTTTCTTTTTTTTTTTTGAGGTACTGGGGATTGAACTCAGGACCCTGCACTTGCTAGGCAGGCGCTTATTCCACTGAGCTATATCCCCAGCCCCCATGTTTTTCTTTTTAATGTAATCTATGAAAAGTATTCTTTTTACTATGGTTGGAGATGAAAATGTAGAAGAGAGAAGTCTAGTTCTGAAAACCTAATGGGTGTCAGGCACCAGGAACACTGAATGCACCACAGCTTTCATCTGATACTTGTTACCCTGTCTTTCTCTGCCTTAGGGTTACAGACTGTGCCTACAACCCCTCACTGCCCGCTGGCTAGATGTATGTCATATACCACAAATAGACCAAATCAATAAACATTGCAGGATCAGCAAATCTCCCAAATCAATCATTTAAAAACCTTTCTAAGCAGAAGCATAATTAAACATCATGTGATGACATAATCACTGTTATCAGAACAATACTACAGTGAATTCAGAGAGAAACCACAGGAAATAGTTTCATATAGAATGGTTTTATAGAGAGAAATATATAATGTCTTCATGTCTTCTTTCTTAATTTTATTGGTACATTGTAGATATGCATAATGATCACAGTCATCATAGTGAATTTGTACCTGTACATGATCTGTCTTGGTTCTGTTTTTTTTAAATCCCATTCACCTTCCATCCCTTCAACCCCTTCCCTTTCTTATTTATAAAAGCTGTGTTTCCAGTTTTTCCTGTCTTGTTTTTATTTTCCTTTTCCCTTCCTTCATTTCCCTCTCCCGACTTCTGAGTTCCTCTTCCTATTTGAACATTTTCTTCTTGTTTCACAATATCCACTACAGATTTTTCTCCTTATTTACACTTTAAGTTTCTCACACCAGAAAAAATATGCAATATTTGAATACGTACATCCAATTTATTTTACTTAAGAGTATGGTCTCAAGGTGCATCTATTGAGTTAGGAATGTCTCCATTTTATTCTCTGTGGCAGAGCAGTCGTCCTTTGTGAAGAAAAAACACATCTTCTCTACTCATTCATTAGTTGATGGATATATGGGCTGTTTCTAAGATTTACCTATTACAAATTGAACCTATGAACATGGAGATTAGCCAGGAATGGTAGTGCATGCGTGTAATCCCAGCACTTGGAGGCTGAGGCAGGAGGATCATTGTGAGTTCAAGGCCAGCCTGGGTTACAAAGTGAACTCAAGGCCAGCCTGAACTACATAGCAAGAGCTGGTCTCAGAAAAAAAAAAAAATTCTTTTGGGAGGATACAAAGAAGGGGAATAGCTGGGTCAAATGGAATGTCTCATGATCATAAAGTCTTTGCCCTACACTGATGTCTTCAAGAGTTCTACCTATTGTATCTTCCAGCAGATTTACTGTTTATAACTTAATATTTAAATCTTTGATCCATTTCAAATTTAGTTTAGTGCATGGTGAAAGATATTGGAACAAGTAGAGACCTAGAATAGCAAAAGCAATCCTGGGCAACAAAGGCAAGGCAGGGGGCATCTTAATCCCTAATTTGAAATTATACTGTAAAGCTACAATGATTAAAACATCATAGTACTGTTTAAAAAATTTTTTTTAAACCCCAGAATCAATGGAACAGATTAGAAGATGCAGAAACAACTCCTAACAGAGTTGGCCACTTTATCTTTGACAAAGGGGCCAAACACATTCACTGGAAGAAAAATAGACTTTAATAAATGGTGCTGGACTGTTCCTTTCAGTCAGGCACTTATGCCACTGAGCTATATCCTCAGCCCTGTTCCTCTCAACAAACCAATAGACATCAGTAGTACAATCATCCCAGCTATCCTTGTGCACACACATACACATTTTCCCTTTCTTCCTGATTTCTTTCCTTTCTCCTTTCCCTCATCCTACTTGTTCCTTCCTTTTGAGCAATTTCCCTTTCCAAATATCTATTGTACCTTATTATCTTCTTTGGAAATCCTCTATCACTTTTATTGTTTCGTGTTGCTTTTGTTTTTCTTTGTGGTCATTTTGTTAGTGTTTATTTCTCTTATGGTAAAAATAAATAAATAAATGTATGGTGCTGGAAAACTAGCTTTCTATCCTGAAAATATGCAACATATTCTTAATCAAGGGTCAAGTTGTTTTGTTCTACAATGCTCATATAATCAATACTGTAGATTCTCTAAACCGTATGGACTCTGTTGTAAGTACGCAATTCTACTGTTACACTCTGAAAGCAGCTGCAGAAGATGTGTAAACAAATGCATATGGTTGTACTTAAATAAAAATTATTTAGGTAAAATAAAATCTAAATTAAATTTAATGTTTATTCATCTAAATAAAAATTATTTAAATAAAAATACAGGGGACAGTGTATGACTTTTAAGCACTAGATGGGCAAGAACCTTAGTATACTGATCCCTGAACTAGTTACTGCATATATATATTACCTCTTTTATTCTCACATAATCAATATAATGGAGATAGTATTTCTACTTTAAATGCAGTAAATTTTGGAATAGAATGATTGTTAAAATAATTACCCAGCTAATAAAATGAAAATCTCACATTTAAAACTATATTTCTTCGACCTGTCAATGACTATATTTGAGCTTTTGGGCAAACCCCATATTATTGAATTAATTTCATCGGAGTGACCAAAATATATAATAATAATTTAAATAGGTCAAGATTAATCTTATTTAGAGTTACACAAATGGCCCAGAGCTGATATAAAAGCTAATAAATGATCTCTTAAAGTCTCAAAACCTAATTTATTTTATTTTGTACCGTGATTCTTATCTAGAATCTTCCTATTTCATATTAACTCAAATCAGTAATATTATACACACACACACATAGTGTTTTGGGACCACTGAAATTAGCTTATAACTGATTTCCGAAGACAGAGCATAGAAATTCTAATCTTTTTTTCCTTTATCTGGCAGTTCAGAAATTATATCTGACCTACAATGGAATAACTTCCCTTTGCCCTGGACAAAGAAATGCTGAGGAAGAGACCAAGAGGGGACCCAGGCCTTGCTGAGCTTCCTCATGCAGGCTGTTTGCTGTCACCCCTATGCAGGAAAGGCTCATATCAACCCCAAAGGACAGAACCTGAGACCTCCTAGACACTGACGCACCTAGAGGAACTTGGAGGGCCTGAACCTCTTCACCTCTGCCTCACCCTATATACCTCATTGTATAACTTCTATAACATTCTTTATAATAGATGAGTAAACTCATTTCCCTGAGTTCCATGAGCTACTCTACAAATTACCTGAACCTAAGACAAGGGTTGCAGAGAGCCCCATTTGTGGCTGGTTGGTCAGAAGCACAGATATAACAACTTGGAGTCTGCCACTGGCATCTAAAGTGAGAGGAGACTGTCTTGGGGACTGAGACCTCAATCTGTGGGACCTGACTCGATTGAGAGGTGGACAGAGAGCGAACTGAATTGGATTAGAAGATATTCATATGCAGAGCTGACTGCTACCAGGGAGATATCTTCACATCTTTTGCAGTCACAGAAGATGGCTAGTTTGATGGCTGTGATCTGAGTGCAGAGAAAAACTGGGCTCTATGTTTTTCCTGAACACACAAGTAGGTAAGAGAAAAGGAAAGGAAGCAGAAAGGGTAATGCAATTTGCTTTAAGCAATTTATCATGTGCTTCATACACCACCTCCACTTTTCCATCACCAAGTTAAGAAACCTGTGAAATCAAAGACTTTATTCTAAATAACTACCTTCCTGGGTAAAGGCCATTAAGTTCTATCGGCATAAAAGAAAATAATTGAAATTAGGGAAACTGGTGATGTCATAAAAGGGTCTATTTTTTCCGCTTAGGGTCAGGTGGGGGAAATGTACATGAGACTGAAATTTAGCACATGGCTTTCAGGAAGGTGCTGTCTGTGCGACCCTTCCTAGGCTCAGGCCTTGCTTTTAACTGTGGGCTAAGGAAAACCCCCGATGCTTTTGCAGCATCCACACAGGAATAAATAGCAGGTCCAGGAAATAAACTCCAGAGAAAACCCCGTGTAATAATAAAAGTTCTCTTCACATCGCTCAGATGCCCCCTGTGATATCCAAATGAGATCATAACAGTGATTTGAATGAAGGTGTGAAAGAAGAGGTGCCTTTTTCTCAGGATTTTGATCAAATCTCAGCCTGACATACAGAAGACTGCTTGCATCTACCCATAGCAACAAGGCCCTTCAAACACACAGCCCCAAATAAGAATTCCGTATGAGGAAGTACTGACTTTCACCTTGGTCCTAAAAATTGCCTCAAACACATTAAAAAATTAAGAATATGGCCTGTGATTTTAAAGCAACTGTTCCGTTTTTATTTCTAAAATTTCACTCATTTTTTTATCTAAATGGGTGCACCTCTAGACCATAAACTTAAGTGAAATAAATCAGGCACAGGAATTTAAGTATTACATTACTACATGTGTGAGAGAAATCTAAACTAATAAGACAGAGAATGGTGGTGAGGTATTTGGGAGTGGGAAGGGCTTGTTCAAATGGGAATGGGGAAAAAATGATATAAAGGGAGGGAAGGAAGGGAAATGTGATTTGAAAGGAAAAAATAATTAAAAATTTGGAAACAGAGTTTTTGTTAAAATGGAGTGGAATGAGGGAGGGAGGACGGGGAGAGGAAGGGGACAAAAAGCGATATAAGTGTCCTATGTGCGTGTACACCGCCTGCATGATGAATGTGGTGATGATGTATCCCAAACAGTTACTAATAAAAGTAAAGTGCAGAGGGCTGGGGATACAGCTCAGCGGTGCAGCGCCTACCCGGCAAGCGCGAGGCCCTCAGCTCCATTCCAGATACCAAAATAAATAAATAAATAAAAGCAAACTACGGAAAAATAATAAAAAATTGTCCAAAACTAGCGTGTGAGGAATGCGCACGGATGTTTGAAGTATGAAAAGAATCAATCTGTCTGAGCCTCAAATATTTCTAAGCATCAACATTCCAGTTCTTAGTTTTTTTAAAGATTAGGAAATTGAGGAGTGGGAGATAAGATGAAGCATATTTCTGAAAGCGCTTAACCAGTATTAAAAGAACATCTGCTTATGCATAAAAATAAGTGAAGTGCTAAATTGTTGCATTTTTTTCCTAAGGTTAAAAAAATAAATAGCATTCAAAATGGTGTAATGGTGTATAAATAGTTAACAATAGTCTATCTTTAGAAAACCACTAAATATGTAAATAAGTTATTTAGACAGAAACTTCTTAAGTACTATAATTATGGTGGCAACATTTATAATATCCTCTTAAAAGTAGGTCATAATTTTTCACTGAGGCATGAAAGCATTATTTCCTTTACTTCCTCAAGGATAACAGATTAGTTCAGTCATCACTTTTTGACTTTATACTTACCCAGAGAAAATTACAGGGAATTAAATATAAAAGCTTCTCCTCTCCTCAAGTTCCTCCTTTTCTGAGAAAATCATATAAAATTAAACAATGCTGGGATTGAAAGGAACCTCAAAGCTTACCCGCACCAGTCATCGTTCCCAGGTGTGAACTGGATCCATGATTACAAAAGTGACTGTTCTAACAAACAATTTAGAGGAAAACTTACTGAAGGTCCTAATATAATTCTTGTATGTAACAGAAACGTAATAGAACTTTCACAAAAGCTTTTAATCTGTGAATGCTAAAACAGGACCACAGCTTTCTTCTGAGCGATATTGGTACAAGAATAAAAGTGATCCTACGGAGGAAGCCAGAAATCCTTGGGAGGCAGCTGCCACTCAAGCAAGAGGAAGTACTTTGAAATTCATAGAGGAAATGGCTATGTTACCCAGCTTGTGCTTTTGAATTCTATTCATTATTTTGATATGTACTTTTTTGGAAAGGTGATCATAGTACAGAAGGAAATAAAGAGAGAAAAACATATCACTGCTAAAATTGAGGCTGTGTCAGTTAAAAGGGGCCGTCTGTGCCGATAAATCGCACGAAGGCCATTTCCTGCCTCTTTGGAGGGGTTTAAATCTTGTAATTGGTCAAGAACTCTATGCTCACATCTATTTCCAAGACACATTTCAAAGAGAAGCGCATTTAGGAGGTGTTGGAAAATATGTATGAAAAGCTGGGCAGGTGCACATCTGTTTATTGATCTCTGTCGTCTGTCCCCATTCTCTGTGTTCAGTCTAGAGTGCAGCTGTATCTTCTGCATAAGTAAAATGTCACCCTCACCCAAGAGCACTCTGTGATGGTTTTGCTGTCTCTAGAATACCACTCATATTTTTTTTTTACTTCCATACTACACCATGCAAAACTTTATCACCCTCTTTTTTGGAAAATAGCTTTGAAAAATATAATTTAGGAAACTTTCATTGACATATAACAATTATATACACTTCTGGGTGCGGCCTTATTTTAATACAAGTATATGATGCACTCTAGCCAGATCAGGATTATTGGCACATCCATCAGCTCAAACATTTGTCTCGTTGTGTCGTTGTGTTGGAACATTCCAAGTCCTCTCCAGGAGCCTTTTGGAATGCGCAATCGATTGCTGTCAATCAAATTACCCTGCTGCTCTGCACAACATTCCAAGTTATTCCTCCCTGTGCACCCGCAGCCCTTCACCTGTTAGCGATCCTCGCTCCACTCCTGTGCCTCTGCAGTCTCTTAACCACTGTTGTATTCTCCCCTTCTGCGTAATCACATTTTTACCTTTACATGGGAGAACGTGCCATGTTATTCTTTCTGTGCTTTTAAAAGTTTTAATGTGATGCCCTTCATGCATCAATGTACAGAAAATGACAAAATTCTATTCTTTATTATGGGTAAAATAGACCATGTTGCATATCCAGCATCTTCTTCATCATCTCAGTTCCTTCGATAGGTCAATCTGTGGGAGACCACTGCGTGCTGTACTTGGAGACACAGCCCGAAGTGTACACAGTATGAAAAACACACCACAGTGCAGGAAAAATGTAAACATTAAAGACATTCTGATGAGATCCCTGAAGTACGACACTTAGACACACCCCAAATCAAAAATAGATGCAGAAACTACTGGAAATGTAATCAAACTGCCACCTGAGCCACCCCTCACATTAGAACTCTCATGTTAACATGTCAAGGCATTATAGAGGTTGAGGTAAAAATTTATTAGAGTCCAGTGTATTTCTTAGTTAACCAATGCCTTATAAGTTTCACAAACTTAAAAAAATAACAAAAGTTGGATGTAGCAGAGACTAGAACAGAAAGTGTTAGGTATTATTGCATCTTTTTTATTTTATCATATTAGTTCACATTTTTGGTACATGAAGTTTGCATTCATTTTATTTACTTATTTTATTTTTTTATTTTAAGAGAGTAATAAATGAGACACAAAACACAAAAAAATAGAACAGTAGCAGCATACCAGTATCACAAACATAAACAAACCAAAGCAAGAACATTTAAAGTGAAACAGGGTTTCAAGGCAAAATAATACGATCAACAGTGGTTGCTATATTACATGTCACTATCCTCAACTACATTGCTCAGATGACCAGATGTAAGAATTGAAAATTGTTAAAAACATTAAAGAGAATAAGAAAATAATTATTAGATAACACATTAGAGAAATACAGTTTCACTAGACAAGATGTTAGGAATTCGCCATGGTAATTCCATTGCATATTGTTACCTTCAAATCAGTTGCTCAGACCACCAGATACAAGCATAAAAAATTGATCAGAACCTAAAAATTTTTAAGCATTAACTATTCCTTTCAATATACCATCAGACATAAACAGTACAGTTACCACAAATATTCATATATATATTTATATTTTGCCTTTCTTCTTTCTTTTTTTCTTTCCCCCATTCCAGTCAGTCCTTCCTTTGAGCACTTCCTTTCCCTTTTCTATTATCTATTGTACATTTTGAGTTTTACTTACTCTTTCAGGTTCCTACACCAGGGAAACAATATGGTGTTTACACATGTGGGTCTGATTTGTGTCACTTATGAGTATGGTCTCTAGTTGCGTCCATTTACCTGCAAAAGCCTTGAGTTTATCTTTTTTATATCTGAGTAATACTCCATTGTATAAAAATCCCACTTTTTTTTATCTATTCCTCAGTAGATGGGCATTCGGGTGGCTTCCAGGATTTAGCTTTAACAAAGTGCACTGCTATAAACGTGGGTGAATATATATATCACTGTGGTATGATGACTTTAATTCTTTTGAGAAAATACCCAGAAGGAGAAAAGCTGGTTTAAGTGGGACTTCGCTGGTAAATAAGTATAACACATCTTGATTCTTTATCCTCTTCCTGTTTCTACCCTCTCCTTCATCTCTAAATCCCCTTTCCCAATATTCATTATTATTCTTATTAGCACTTTTTCATGTTTATGACATATAATATTTACATTAATTATTTACATTAATTGTGGTTAGTTGGTACGTGTACATGACACATCTTAAATCACTTTACTTCTTTGCTCCTCCTGCCTTTGGTCTCCTGGACCTATTCCCATCTGCAAGATCTATTTTGTTTATTTCCATCAAGCTTTATTTGCTCGGCATTTGTGGTTTTTATTCTTGTTTGTTTTTGGTGCACAGAATCAAACTTAGGACCTAACACTTGCCAGGCAGGCACTGTGCCACAGAGTTATAGTCCTGGTCTTGCATTTGTATTTGGTGGTGAATTCTGTCTACTTTAATTTAATTTAATTAATTTAATTAATTAATTAATTAATTTGTTTAATGAATTGATTAATTTAATTCTGTCTACTTTAGCAAAATTTTAATCACTTTGAATATCAGTTACATCATCTATATAATCACATTGTTGCAAGAATTAAATGACATCATCTCTGAGCATCTGGAAAACAAGAATTCAGTGAAGGTAAACTCTCGTAGTTCTTGTACTCCGTGTTGACACAGCTGTGGCTGCTGATCATGCCACCCTGCTTCTCCTCTTCCTCCTCCTCTCTTGCTACTATTAGCAGTATAAACAAGAAAATAGGAAAGATCTCCAGGTGTGGTGGCACATTGCGAAGTCCTGCTATTGCGAGAGGCTGAAGCAGGAGGATCATAAATTTGAGCCTGGGTAATCTAGTAATTTAGGGGCACCCCATGTGATAATGAAACATAGTTTGAAAAAGGCTGGGATATATGATGAAAGTTTTAAAATTTTCCTCTTCTTTGTATTTCTATTCTTTGCTTCTTTTTCCAAAGTCAGTTTCTGATTGGTTCTGTTAAAGCTCTAGCACGATTTCCCCCTTTGATCGGTATCATGATTACTCTGGAGCCAAATTTTCATAAACTCTGTAAAATGCCTCGCAGTTAAGCAGAGCGCAAGATACACTTCTGCTATAGAACAGAACTGCTAAATTAGCTACACTTATGAGGTAAGGCAATGAAAATAAGAACATAAAAAATAAAGTAACAAAATAGAACCACTAAAATAATGATGGCCAGGATATTATTGAGAAGCCAGATAAATGCAAAAAAAAAATCTATTTGAAAGAAGGTTCTTCATATAGACAAACCTCATAGATCAACTTCATTTAATGGGTCAGCCTGGTAGATCATGATATTATTAGGAAGGAGGAGAAAGCAACAGGGAGGCTCATGCAGGGAAAGGTGTAAAACAACAGTAGAGAGTTAAAAAGTTAATGCAGAGATAAATGAGTTAATGGACACCAGGCCTACCACAAAACAGTTACTCAGCGAATCAACCAGAAAGATAACAGTTTTATGCTGTTCCCTTCCTCTTTTTATTAAGGGTATTTTCACTATGACTTTTCAATAGGACTTCACATTGTTTATGTAGGAAAAGTAATTTTAAAACCCCAATTTAGGGATGATCATGTCTTTGTTAATGCGCACCTATGGAAATCATATCCAAGCCTTCTCAGTGAGGAAAATAAAATTGTGAAGTGTTAATTGGCATTGCAGAGATTAAGGGAAGGTGATAGGGCTTCATTCCCAGCAAAGACAAGGACAAGGAGGACCCAGCGGAAAACTGTGGCTATTAGTTGCCATAATCTTAACTGAGCACAGACGTTGTGAGCAAGCGAGGCTCAATAAATGGTTTCTTTGAGTCAACTTTAATAGATAGGGGCTGGGGGTATAGCTCAGTGGAATAAGCGCCTGCCTAGCAAGCACAGGGTCCTGAGTTTGATCCCCAGTACCACAAAAAAAAAAAAACCTTTAATAGATAATCTATGCTTTATTGAACCACGATAATGCTTTCTAATGCTTTTTAGTTTTTTTGATAGAAAGCATGGTAGCTTGTATGTGAATAAAGATCAGTTTTAAGTATTATTATTATCTCTGAATGTAAATGGTAGTATTTTTTATGAGTTTTGCAATTTATTTTAGAAAAAATAAGCTGTAGTGAATTGTGATATATTATACAAACTTAATTCTGAGTTTATTCAGAATATTATATTTAAAAATCAAAAGATGTTGAAATGATAATTTATTGCCTTTGTGTTATCAAGTACTTTGAATTTGCCAATGCTTCTAACAATATTTAAAAGTCTTTTCAAAAGCATATGTAATTCAAATAATGCAACACTTTTAGACATACAAGCATATATTTTTATCTCAACTTTGTATTATTGCTGTTAAAATTCTATTTTTACTTTAAACTATAGAAAAGAGAATTCATTACTGGTTATAACATTTGAAATAAAAATTTAAAAATTATTTTCAGAAAATGACACCAAAGCTATTTAAAATATGAATCTTCCTTTGTGTCCTTGGTCATCAGTGTCTGCTGGTTATTACCTTTGGAAAAAACATTGGAGTTTTCCTTTGTGGCATAGAAGGAAGGACCCATCTCTCACAAGTTAATTATTTATAATAATTTTCTCCTTGAAGAAGGGCATTGTCTCTCTTATGAAAGCAGTCTTACCTGAATAAGTCAGGCACATCCAAGAAATTTTTTGTTTGATTAACTTAAAATCAATGGATTTGAGCCTTAATTACATCTGCAAATCTTTCACCTGTGTCACTTTCTGTTGGCCAGAAGGAAGTGACAGGTACCACCCCCACTCACAAGAAGGATAATATGAAAGGTTATGCAAGGTAGTAACTAAGTGGAGAGAGACTGTTCTAGTGTCCTCCTGCCATCTGTCTGCCATGCATCCACTACAGATGTCCAGAAACAATGACTAACACTGGTAACTAAGAGGTATGCTTTGTTTTTGTGACATGACGTCTTGCTGTGTTTCCACATCAGTCTTCAATTTCTGATATCAAGAAATCCTTCTGGTCCCTCCGCCGTGTATTGCTATCACCAGAGCATGCCACTGTACTTACATCAGATAGAATTATAAATAGCCCATGATCAATAAGGGAATCATAAGGGAAACTGAAAAATTTGAACTTAGTGTTAATAAATATAATACATCAAAATTTGTGGTGGCAGCATTAAAGCAGTGCTACATAGGAAAACACAGAATTCTAGTGACTTATTTTGTGAAAAAAGCAAAAAATCTAAAGTTATGCTAGGAGTCATATGATAGTGATTAAAATGATTCAAAAATAAAAATGAAGAAAGAGAAATGAAAAAGAAAGTTCAACTCAAGATAGACAGATAGGAAGATGCTTTCCAAGACTGAACGTTTGAAAATCCACAAGATTTTCAGTATACTCTAATAAAGCCTTAATGTAAGAGCACATGATAGGGTAAGTGGCTGAATTCAGGCGAACAAAGAGACTGCATCTTAGAGGCACTCAGGTGTGGACTCTAGATTTGACCACTAAGAGGTCAATAGTAAGTCTTGACTTCAGAAGAACTCAGGCAGCAGTACTTCCCATGTGCTTTTCTAATGACCCTGTGACCTTGCATTGACAGAAACCCAATCATGTACTTTGTCTTAAAGAGAAAGAAGGAAGATGAAGGTGAAGCGAGGATAGCAGGGGACCATCTACCTAAGAAGCGTCTATGGCCTTAAGTGGAATCCAAACCTACTTCAAATATCACCTGGGTTGCCTTTAAAACTATCATCTTCTGCTGACGATGCATGTTCAGATGCCAGGGGATTTGATTTCCCTGTCAGCTTCATTATCCCTTGCCTAAATTTGAATATATGAGCTTCATTTTATTTTTTATTGACTTCCTGGAAGGAAAAATCACCCTGGCCATCACAGGGATAATTTTGCCCCTAATTAGTAATAGTTAAAAATAAGTATATAGGCTGGGGATATAGCTCAGTGGAATAAGCGCTTGCCTAGCAAGTGCAGGGTCCTGAGTTCGATCCCCAGTACCGCAAAAAAAAAAAAAAAAAAAAAAAAAAAAAAAAAAAAAAAAAAAAAAAAAAAAAAAAAAAAAAAAAAAAAAAAAAAAAATATATATATATATATATATATATATATATATAAATACATCATAGAATAGAGATAAAAAAATCAAAGAAATAAACAAACATTTAGTGAAAACATTGCCAGGTTCTACTCAGCATGCAAGAGCACCTCCAGTAAAGGTTATTCTTTTTCTCCTGCACAAACACACTGTGTATTGTGACCCTCCCTCACAGGCAGCCAAAACCATGAGATGATACTTAGTGACCCCTTCATGAATCTTTCAGGGTATTCATCTGCATAAAATACCTGCTGCATTGTCTAATTTCCATAAATGTCAAGGTGATTTCAAGCCTACTGATTCAATAAATGAACTGAAAATTGCAGTAAATATGAACAAGTATGGAAACAAAAGCGAATGTTCCCACAATTACCTCCAATTGTTTTGTGTCCTTGACACTACATTCAAGTGACTACATCACACAAAGCAAGTTCAAGAAATGCATGACAATTCTAATAATTTTTAAACAACAGACAGTCGCCTTTAAATATTTGCCTTATCATAAAAAGTTGTTTCCAAAAAGTGACTTAGATATATGCTTAGAAAGTTTCCTAACTGTGCCCTAGGACCTATAGACTCAGACGTGCTTGAGAACTGTTGATGGCATGTTGAGGTAAAACTCATAATTTATTCTTGCGTGTGAAATTCCCATACATCATATAAAGGAAAATATTATTTGGAAAAGATAATATCTGAAGATCCTGTGGATTAAATAGAACATTACTAATGCTAGTTGTTAGTTTTATGGGAATACAGTGAAATATTTATACTATTCAAAAAATGTCAGCTGTGAGATGGAGTTGAAAACCGTAGTTCATGGAGCTGAGTCTTGTTTTAAGTCAAAAACTGTTCTTTAAATGTTTATGTATTAATGCAACAAATAACCATGGATTATAAGACAATGTGCTGCAGAACTTCTGTCATATTAACTTCTCTAAGCTTTTGTTTCATTATATAAAATAAATGGTTATTATTCTCTACCTATAGAGTGGGGTAACTATGAAACCTGTGCTAATATCAATATAAAAAGGCAAACAGAAGAATAGAAGATTCCTCCTTCAGCATGTGATCAATTGCCCAAATCTTCATTTAATAAGGAACCTGGTCCTCTTGAAAATTAACGAAGCATGGTAGTAAAGAACATAATCTTACATTGGCAATTTTCATTTGCACATTGAACAGCTTATATATGCTGAGAGAGTGAACATCATACTTTTGACACAAAAATTTGTTTAAAAATGGTTAAATAATTATCAGTTTTTCATTTTCCCCCAGGAAGTAGCTAGTTTTCCAAGGATATAGTAACAAAAAAGAAGCTTCTTTTGTAGAGCAATATAGAGCCTAGTCCCGGGGTCGGGTCAGAACGGCTGCATGTTCACAGTACTCAGGCTGTACTGTCCAGCAGTCTAGCTTTCTTATCCCTCTGTTCTACTGAGAAACAGTGACTTTGTACTAGCAGAAATTATTTTATGGACAGCATTAAAATTGAAAGAGTGGAAACCTATATTTCTTGCATCTTAGGAAGATTTTGAACTCAAAGCAAAGAGGACTACACACCCTGATGACATTTTTACCAATAAGCACTGTTGTGAATATAAAATACTACCAAAAACATTTATTCAAAAAGAGAGGATTGCTGTCCTCCCTCGTATCTCATTATAGTCTGGAGAAGTTCCAATCAGTACTTCCTTTAAGAAAGATATTTTCCTGAAAGAAATTTTTTTAAAAATTGTACACTCATACATTAGAGACAATAAAGAGAACACAATTCCAAATCAGCTATCATTCTACGATCAATAATTAATAAATGTTTAGGTGCTGTCACATATGTTCCACATTGCACACACACATGCACACACACATGCATACACACTCCCTACTACCACCATGACCACTCTCATCACCTGCTAAAGTATGACAAATGCAAGTAAAGTCTATTCTGTTTTATTTTTCTTGCCAATAATCATTCCTTTCTTCAAGATGTTTTCCTTTGCACAGTTTTCTAATCTATTGAATATGTATTCATGAAAAACATCACTTTGAATGAAATCAATGCATCAGTTTTCAAAAGACTTTAGTCACTTTATATTAATGTTGTGGTTGGTGTATGATTTCCTTCCAAAACATCATGCAGTCATGGGGGACAGGTTTTTTAGAGGGACCTGAATCTAGAGTTTGTGATTGATTTATGGTCCAATGCTGTGATTAAGAGTGTGAATGATGCACTGTCCTAGGGTAGGTAGCCTGCATGCAATATAAGGGGAAGAAATAGTCTCTCTCTCTCTTTCTTTCTGTCATTCACTCTCTTTCTCTGCTTTTGCTATCTCCCGCCACATAAATGGTTGCCCCTCTGCCATGTGTCACCCTGCCTTAGAGTCAGCTGATACAGACTGAACCTATACAAACTATGAGCTAAATAAACCTTTCCCCATTTAACTTTGGTGTTGTGTACTTTGTCTTAGCAATGAGAAAAGTAATTAAGACAATTAGTTTATTTTCATTACAGCGAAATTCCATTTATAAAAATCCTACAATCAGTGTGTCTTGATTAAATTTCCTGTTGATGATGCTTAGGTTATTTCCATAAGTTTTGGTCATTGACCTTGATTATCAGCAAAACATTATAAAATTAAACAAAGAGTTATCATACAAGTTAAAGGATAATTCCTTTTACAGAATATGTACTATTTTTCTTATACTATATTTCTATGTTAAATGCTTAATTGATTTCAATACCTACCAAAGGAGTCAGTATGTGAAAGTGAATATTTATCATGTGAGCAGAATGCACCCAAATGATAACTAGCCTAAAGGATAAACAATAACCTATAATGTGATGGAATAAAAGGGAATACACAACTAATACTTATTGCATGATCCTACAAAATATGCTTTCTAGAATTACACCTGGAAGTATAGTTTGAACTTTATGATTGACAATATACTATAGATAAAGAAAACATGTCAATGGCCAAAAAAAAGCCCAAAGTAGATCCTCAAACCATTATAGTTGCACAATGTAGAGCAACTTTTGAATGTTGAACCACTAATATCAAGAACACTGAATAAATTAGTGGAACACTATGGTCTCATAAAGAATAAGAAAGAGAAAATTAACAATAAAATTTATATATGATGCAGTCTCACATATTGTTTAGAGTGTGTTTCTATAAAATCATCAATGGTGCATTTAATCTAGGTCAAATCTATGAGACAAACAAATACATACTGAGACAGACTTTAATATGTAGTTATTATTTTTCAAGGTAATACAATATCTATTACTCAAAACTCTAAAAAAAGCTTGCTTTCTGACATAAAATATTTTGGAAAAATCCCTGGGAAGTTAGAGGTAGAAACAATTGTTTTCCTGAAGTACCAACAATATAATTTTTACTATAAACTAAAGTGACCCAGAAACTTTATCTAGATTACTACAGCCATTTAGATTTTACTGGTAGAAAATATTTCTTTATTTTGGCATGTTTTCTTATTATAATTAATTAATAGACCTTTCTTTATCCTTTTCCCATGAGAATTTTCCTGAACACTTCCTCTGTGGTACCATATGTCCCTTAAGACCAGGTGACTACATTCCTGGCCCAGTCTTTACAGAAATATAGGTTCCTGCTGCTTTTTTCCATCGAAAGAAAGCTAACTAAAATGGTGATATAAAGAAAAATCATTTCTTCTCAGTAAAAATAAAGATACATGGAGTATTTGGGAGATGCAAGGTTATTTCTAAATAACTTTGGCTTCCTAGAGTTCAATAATTTTAGATGTATAAAAAGAAATATTAATTGCTAATAAAGTTGTCCCAATTAGTAAGCAATAGATCCCTCTTACCTGTCTTATGATTAAAAAGTTACAAAGAAATGATATTTCTTATTCTTGTCTGTGTAATTCTGGAAAGCCCAAACAGGACTTCTCAAAGTTTAGTTAATGTGTTAACAAATCAAGAGGAATGATTGAGACTATGCCATACATTTGAATATCTCTCTTGGAAAGAATATACATATTTTCAGAAATCAAATATTCCTTTTTTTCCACACGGGATTTTATAAAAGAAAAAGTAAAATGAATGCAACTTCTTAAATATTCCCTTATTTCTATGTTCAGATCCTCACCCAGCTTTGTGTTGGATCCAACTTCCTCTCCAGCAAGTCTTTGTTTAATGTTGAAGACAAAAAGTCTCCCCTGAACCGTAAGTGTCTGCTGATGCGGGCTTCACATGGGGCAGAAAATTGAACTCAGGGGTCTAGGTGAAGCCACTATTAGCGGGTTTGTTATTGGAGAGAACCCAGTGAAATACAGAATTATTCTTCCCATCTTCGATTCCGTCAGGCTGTCTCAGTGCATTTTCTCTGTTTCTATGGAGTCACTTTTTGAGTGTTTTCTTCACTCTAAATAATTCTTTTTGCTCTTGCAATATATTGTGTCTCTGTCCAAATTTCAATTTTTATCACTTTTTTCTGATGGCTTCTTAGAGCAGGAGAACAGCTTCCTTTATTACTATAAAATGTCATCGTTATTGAAATGCACACGTTTGTTTTCAGTGCAAATTAAAGATTTTGTCCATTGTATAAGTGGCTTTAAAATAGAGTATTTACTTGCAGGAATATAATTGTCTTGATCACTGGACCTAAAATTTCTCAGTTCTCATATTATAATTAAACAGTCATGGCCTGTATAATCTGCTCCCTTTGAGTTTCGTTAGGACTTGCAATTTGTTTTTAATGAACAGAATATACTAAAGAAGATGGATACCATTTTCTTGATTAGATTGTAGTATGTGGCAAAGGTAAAAGGATGTTGAAGATGTAAATAAATCTCTTAATCCTTTGACTTTATTATGTTAATTAAAATGTAGATTGCCCTGGTAAGGTCTGACTTACACAGAGTAGCCCTTTATATTGTAGTATATAGTAAATGGATACTCAAATAAGAAGACACACCATCCTATCTTGCTTGTTTGTAATAAGCAATGAATTCTAAAGATATAAAGAAATAGATTTACCATGCTATTTTTGTGCATTTGTTACTGGATTCATACATCAAGTTTCCAGATGAAAATGAAGACTTTTACATTACAGAATCACGAGGAAAAAAGTGGGAACCGTTTTAAGCTTCTAATTTTCTGATAGTGTGCAACACCAGCCATAAATATTAATGGATCTTTACAAATGTAAGATAAACAATAACAAAGTAGAAGGGCAGGTATAAGGAAGAATTAAGACTGAATTCAAAAGAATTATTACCACTGAATTACACATTTTAAAAATACAAAATAGTTACAATACTACAAAAACGTGAAAGGCATGGTTTCGAGAATGCCATTATTGAGCCCCAAACATTCCAGCAAGTTAAAAGTCAGAAGGAGAAAGAGGAAAAGTCTTTTAGACCCCATAAAAAATGAAGAAAGTGAGAGAGTAGCATTCTTACTGAATTTAGTGGAGCAAAGTAACCACTGATGACAATTACGAGTTCCATAGGGCTGGAATTTAAACTGGACATTAAAGAGATGGTTTGGTTCTGCGTCACAACATCTAGGGATTAAGGTAAAAAGGGTCAAAGCATAGGGCTGGAATCAGATGAAGGACCCCTTCCCTACATGATAGGATGCTTCTGTTTAGACACTGAATGGGTACCTCCTGGGTTCCTGCAAACATAGATTTCTCTTCTTGTTTCAGCGTGTGGTCTCTCCGACGCGTTTCCCTGAGGCCTGAAGGCTGGCTTTCAAATTCACACTTGCTGTGAGGGTACAAGGGAGGGAAATAGAGAAGGGAGAGGAGAAAGAGGATGTGATTAAAGATATGAGGAAGGGATTGCAAGCAGGGTAGGGTCATGCTGCACTAAGTGTCTTCCTGTGTTCAGTTGTGAGGCCCATAATGTCTCATGGGAGCAGAAATATTTCTACAGTCATTTATATATATATATATATATATTGCTCTCTATAATTTATATGTAGATTAGGATTTATTTGACAAGGAGTGAGGGAATATAGTAAGTCATATACTACATAATTCAAAAACTCATATTAACTGTTTTGCATATTTTCAATTAGGAGAGAATCTGCAAAAATATGTGCATCTTTAAACTACATATCTTCAAATCCTTATGAATTCAGGGAGTCTCCTGCCTATTGTTTCTTTCATAAACGTGTTCTTGCTTCCCAGAAATTTCTGCTCCTCATCTACATTTTTACCTCTGGAGAATCTCATGTATCTTAGTTTAAAAAGTGTTTCATAAAAAATAAATGTAATGTTGAAAAGCTGAAATCTAGCTGCACAGATTGTTTGTTGTTCCCCAGAACTTTAACCTAGTTGTCCCCTCAAGTTTGCAGTACCCAACTTTTTTCTTTCATTTGCAAATGCATCAAAGCCCTACTCCCTGAATGTAACTTGAACTTCTCTATCTTCTTTTGTTTATGTGGCTAACCACGGGGGGGGGGGGGGGGGGG
>PVLD010010216.1:0-29236 GCA_004027595.1 Dinomys branickii | reverse complement strand
GCGCATCTGGGGCTGTATCACTCAGGAGCAGGCACAGGTAGTCAGAATCCAACAGGATCCATCTGTCTCTCGCCGGCCCTGGTACATATCTGAGTAAATACCAGGATCTCAGCTATGTTCATCTTCCCGGCAGCGCGCCAGCGTACACTCGACCCTGCCACCTTTCTCTCTCGTGCTCGGAGAAGAGGCCAGTTAGCCTTGATAGCCCTGTCTACTCTCCCACCGTTATTCAGTATTTTCTGTTTGTCATTCATTTCTCTGTTGTGTAGAGACGCATCTCCGGGTTTATGATAGTGTAACATAAAACAACAGTTAAATATGTGGATAATAATTTGCTTCACGCTGTGACCACCTGAAGGAACTGGCTTTACCCAAAATTCTGGGATTTGTTTTTACAGTAAATTTAGACAGGCCCCACATCTAGTTTCCTTTCTGTTGTATTTGATATAACCTTTGTTCCTTTTCCATTTTCAGGCATGTCCGCACACATTTACATCATGAGAAGTACTCAATGTGCGGGTCTCTGCTCAATCCTTACCCACATTTAAACTAGTTGACACCAGTAAATATTGTGTAATCAAGTTCTATAAAACACAGGAAGGAGGGTCAGAGACATAGCTCAGTAGCACAGTAACTTCTTGTCCAGCCTCAGGTCCTGAATTCAATTCCCAGTACAAATACACACACACACACACACACACACACACACACACACACACACAGGACACATGCAGTATTTCTGAAGTTATAGAATTCACTAGGTTATTACAAATAGATGTATTTGTACACACAAAATTGTTTCTTGCTGAGTTAACTGAGAAAATTATCAGAGTTTGGACTCTGCTTGTTATTACAGTCACTCAAGACATGAAGTTAAAAGGAAATCTCTACCTTCAGTGCATGGATTTCAAGATCAGTCTGTTTACACTGAATTTGGACAGAAAGGAAAACACCTCAGAAAAAGAAAGAAACTTCATCACTACAGGGATGTAATTGGTGGACAGTGCTACTTTTTTAAAACTTCAGTTTATTAGTACATTTGTGTATTATGTAATATTTACATTCCTTGTTTGGCATAGGAACATTACTAGTTTTTATATTCCATTCACTATAATGTAGTCACATGGCAATTCCCCACTGAAAAAGAGAAAATGCAAATCTCTCCAGGAATGACTTTATGTGTGGAAGGATATGAAGGTATCAGCCCCTGACAGTAAATCATCCAGCTCTACCAGTCAGTGTGCTCGGTCAGGCATTTCTGGGTAATGCTTGGGTTGAATATGATTTATGTCGTCTTAGTTGTTTTAAGAAATATTGATATGCATGCTAACACTTAATTCTCAATTTTAGCTAAAAATGAATTGTGCTGTTCTGTTAGGCAGCAGGGTGGACATTGGTAAGAATAATGTTCTGTATACATTAAAAGGTCAGGAGAAAAAATACTATTTTCAGAACTAAGAAATGATAATGGTTGAGGAAAGAAATATGATTATTCAGCTTTGAATAATTGCATAAAGTATACATGTGTTAAAATGTTAAAATACATACAATTTATATGGTCTTTAAAAATGTAATTTAAGGGCTGTGGATACAGCTCAGCAGCACAAGCACCTGCCTTGCAAGCATGAGGGTCTGAGTTCGATTCCCGATACCCCCAGGCCCAAAAAAAGAGAAGTAACTTAAAGGTGATACTGGAGGATTGCCAGGAATTTGAGCCCAGCCTGTTATGTGGTGAGCTCAGTGTTAGCCTGAATTACAAATCAAGACCCTGTCTTAAAAAAACAAAGAATATATATATAATAAATCTTTAAAAAGCAACAGATGCCAGACATGGTAGCACAGGCCTGTAATCCCACCACTCAGAAGGCTGAAGCAAGAAGATTGCTGCAAGTTCGAGGTCAGCCTGGACTACAAAGTGAAACCCTGTTGCAAAAAAGAAAAAAAATGATAAAAAGCAACAGATAATGTCAACATAATAGACTAATTTGAGATGTTGTTTTCATATCTTTTAGAGATGAAGATCATAGGAAAGCACAGATAGACATATACAACCTGAATAGAGAAAAAAAAAATTAAGTACTGAAGTAGTTCACTTTAAATGAAAGTCCTAGAACATGGCATAAAAATATAGGCAATTTATTGTTCTTTAGCATTATCAGAACTTATAAAAACCCCTTTATGAACTTGAAATATTACATTAAGTGTCCCACTCTCTCCCCTCACATCCAGAGGTAAAAACCAAGATTCTGTGAGGTGAGGTAAAGAAGTGTTTGTTCTCCTGTCAGTATTCAGAAAGGGTATTGCATGTTTTAAACTTTAAATTCATGTATAGAAAACTTAAGAATTCAATATATAGATATGCAGTTTTAGTTCCCTGAAGATAGTTCTGGGGACTGTAGGATACTCAAGCCACTACGGTAAGAGTCAGGAAATGAGCTAGAGTTAGTTCAAAATCTTAAGTCTCAGTTTAGGCTTGTGGGTTACAGATCGTTCTAGCTCTGCTTCTCTGATTAACCCAGAATATTATGACCATAGAGTGATCTGTTAGGGAATACTAATCCCAATGCCATTCTAAACACAGTGGTGCTTATCAGCTGAACATCAGTCAGCTCAAGGTTAAGCCAATATTTGAAAATCCTGTTTCATAACATTAAAATGATCTCTGTGCACTTCCATCATACTATGTGAAAGTGCTTTTAGAAGTTGGAGAGCTGCCAAGGATATAGGTCAGCGGCACCACAACTTCCTGGAAGCCATGAGGTTGTGAGTTCGATTCCTGATACCAAAAAAAAAAAAGAAAGAACAACAGAAGAAACAACCTTAATATTTTATTGATATTATAATTAGTGAAAATTTTAATAATTATATTTATTAATACTGTCTTCTGAATTGTTACAATATGCTTTCAACAGCAAAATTTACTAGAGGTACACTGATACAAATGCAAACTATTAAAAGTTGATTACAAATGATAAATCTTTTATTTGACTGGCCTTTGAAAAATCTCTCAAGTGCATTGGTTTAAGTCTGTTGAACTGCCAAGCAAAGAAGTAGCTGACAAATTTAAAATGTCAAAACTATTTTAAGTGAACCTCTGGTTAAGCATGGGATCCCCTATGTACTTCTCTCCATTCACCTCTGACATCTGCCCTGCATCTACCTGATACTGGTTATTGGGTTTATTTTCCATCATAACTCATTACGTTGAAAAAATATATTTTTTTTTCAAAAAAATTAATGGTGTGCCCTAAAACACGTTATTTAAATCCATCCTGCCTGCTTTAGTCTTTGAGCACCATATGTTCAGTTGCTAAAATAAAATTCACACAATAAGGTTTTATGGATTATGCTAATGCATGGTAAATATGTCATCCGTATTTTATGTGGGATATTCTCCTTATTGGCTGAAGTATCTTACCTACTCCTATCTCACAGAAATTTGAAGAGAAACAAATCATCTGTTGCTTCACAACCGTTAAGAGCAACAGTGTAATAATTATGAAGGTCCAAATTCACTTGAAGGAATGCCTGATGTGAGGTGCATTATAAGAAAACAAATGAGAAAGAAGAAATAAAAGTTAAAATTTTGGGTGCTCACTAGATGTGAAGAATTTTATATATTCTTGTAGTACACAAAACAGTATCTCCTTGAAAGCTGTCCATGTTCTAATAATGGAATATGTGAGCATGTATTACGTACTACTATAAAGACAAGTGCGCATGTATTACTGTAAAATGATATTTTAACTTTTGGGGGTTACACCTAGACAGAGAATAGGCAGCCTGATGTAATTTCTCTTTTTTATTTCTATAGTAATATCCATACAGTTTTCCATAGTGGTTGTACTAGTTTTCACAATTTATATTGGTCTCCTAACAACAAGGTAGAAGGATTCCTTTTTTCCCACAGCCTCAGAGGAGGAATAGCTGGGTCAAATGCGACCTCCAATCCTAATTTTTTTAGGAATCTCAACACTGGTTTCCACAGTGTTTGCACCAGTGTACACCCCCACAACAGTGTGTAAGTGTTCCTTTTTTCTAATATCCCCAGCAACATTTGTTATTGGTTAATTTCTTGATGACAGCCATTCTTTCTGGGGTGAGATAGAATCTTGTTTTGTTTTTTTTTTTATTATTTCTCAGATGAGCAATGATGTTGAACATTTTGTTCATATATTTATTGCTGTCTGTATTTCTTCATCTGAGAAGTGTGGATTCATCTCAGATGCCCAGTTTTGTGTTGGGTCTTTAAATTTTGGGTGTGTGAATTTTTTTTCAATTCTTTATATGTTCCAGGTATGTCCTTTGACATAATATATTTTTTAAGTGTAATGAGTTATGATGGAAAAAAACCCCTAATAATCAGTATTAGGTAGATGCAGGGCAGATGTCAGAGGTGAATGGACAGAAGTACATAGGGGATCCCATGCTTAACCAGAGGTTCAATTAAATTTCGGCCCCTTTGTCAAAGATAAGATGGCTAAATGTGTTTGTGGTTGTGTTTGCATCTTCTAATACATTCCATTCATTCTGCTTTTTGGTCAGTTTCATGCTGGTTTTATCACAGTAGCTTTGTAGTATAATTTCAAATCAGGGATCGTGATGCCTCCTGCCTTGCTTTTGTTGCCCAAAATTGATTTTGTTATTCTAGGTCTCCTTTTATTGCAAAGAAAGTTTAGGAATGTTTGTTCTCGTTCTGTGAGGTATTCTAATTGTATTTTGATTGGGATTACCTCACAGCTGTATAAGAGTTTTTAGAGTATAACCATTTCCACAATGTTGGTACTTCCTATCCTTGAGCAAAGGATATCTTCCCATTTTCTGATGTCCTCTTCTATCTCCTTTTTTAGAGTTCTGTAATTTTCAATGTACTGATATTTCACTTCCTTAGTTAGATTGACTCTTAAGTATCTCATATTTTGGATGCTATTGTGAAGAGTGTGGTTTCCCTCATTTCTTTCTCACTGTTTGTTGTTTGTGTACAGGATTACGATGCATTTTTCAGTTTTGACATTGTATCCAGCTATGCTACTGACTCTGGTTATTAAATCTAGAAGTCTTTTGGTAGAGTTTTTGGGGTCTTCTATGTAGACTATCATGTCATCTGTGAATAATGATAATTTAATTTCATCTTTTCCCATCCTTATTCCTTTATCTCTCTCTCTTCTCTAATTGCTCTGGCTAATGTTTCCAGAACTATATTCGATGCAACGTTAATAGTGAATATCCTTGTCTTGTTCCTGATTTTAGAGTAAGAGCTTCCAGTTTTTGTCCATCTAAGATCATTAATTTCAATTCTGATATTTGTAATTCCCTTCTTATACTTGCTTTGGAATTGGGTTGTTCATGGTTTTTGAGGATCATGTGATGCACCATTGGCTTTGTTATTTTTGCTTGCTAGGTTTTTCTGACTCAGTCATTCACAGCTACAAACTTTCCTCTTGGAAGGGCTTTCATTGTGTCCCATTGGTTATGCAATATAATACTGGCATTATTGTTTCATTCTATTAACTGTGTAATTCCTTCCTTTATTCCCTCCATGATCCATTGGTTATACAAAGATATTGCTTAATTTCCTTCTTGTGTTTGTATTATTTTTGTGGCTTCTTTTGCTATTGACACCTAGTTACGTTGTGCTATGATCTGAAAATAACCATGGAATAATTTTGATTGTTTTGCATTTACTGAAGCATGTGCTTTGGCTACTTTTGTCTCATTGCTGTGACAAAAGACTGACAGCCAAGGGTAAAGAGGGTTTATTTAACTTACAGTTTATTTGTGGCGGTTTGAGTCCATAATCAGCTGACTCCAAGGCAGGATGGTGTGGCAGAAGGGCAACAGTTCATGTGGCAGAAGACAGTGAAAGCAACAAGAGCTGAAAGGGAGAAAGCAAGCCCCTCATTCTCTGTTATATTGCACGCAGGCTGCTGCTCTTAGGGCAAGCGTAGCACTCACTCCATCTCTATGCCCTTTTTGTACAGGGAGAGGATGTTTAGAAAACGAGGACCCTTGCCTCCTGCTGAGTCACTCAGTTGAACTTCTAAACTTCTCACGTTGATACAATGAACATCCTAGAGTTTTAAGGGCATGCCCCCAAACCTAGGATGTAGAACTCCTGAGTTCCTTTGTTAAACTTCTAGACTTCTCAAGTTGACACCATCCATCTACCATTACAGCATGCTTTTTTTGGCTAATATGTGTTCTATTTCTGAGAAAGTTCCCATTTGCTGCTGAGAAGAAATGAAAGATGTGTTCTGTATTTTCCTCTTGTTGGGTGAAACACTCTGTAGATACCTATTAAGTCCTTTATTAGTACTTTTGATTTTGGAGAGAGAGATACAAACCAAGGAATACAGGACTCTTGTACATGTTATAATAGGCAGGGAAAATGTTTTCTCTACACACTCAGGGTCCTGCCAGCATTTGAGTTTATGCCTACCATGTCTAATTTCTGCCTGTTGTGGCTAAATGCTTTTCTTATCAGTAGAACTTTGAGAATGTATTTGTGGTGTTTAAAGCCATGAAGTCTGTGATAATTTTGTTGCAGAAATAATACAAAATTAATACACTAGTTTATGCCATTTAGTTCTCAAAAAATGATTCATGCACCACTATTGCCTTGGTTTGGCAGAAACGAACCTGAGTTTCATAACAGCTAGGTAAATCAACTAAGTTATAATACAGAATCAATCCCCCATTTCTCTCTCAATAAAAAAGACTATGAGAAAGACATATAAAAACAGTGTAAAGAATAAAATAAATTTCTCAGGGAGCATATATACAGAAAATGACTAGGGATTCATAATTAGGGAATACGGAGGCTGAGAAATTTCCCAAAATAAGAAAAACAAATTCAAATGTGTATATATATATATATATGTATATATATGTATATATATCCTTGTAGTACTCTATTAAGCTGTTAAAATTACCCTAAAGAAGAAAATAGATACAATAAATAGAGTAATTATAAGGAGATTGCTAATAAAATTCTTATCAGAAACAACAAAGCAGAAAAAATATTAAACTTAGTTTTCCAAAGGACTCAAGACAGAAAAGAATCCAAATGACAACACAGCAAAAGAACTGCAGGGGCTTAGAACTTTCCAACCCTCTAAATTATCCATTAAGAATTAGGGAACAATAAAGGGAATTACAGGGAATAAAGTTAAGGAAAATAAAAGTTGTAAATTTTGTGGTTAAAAATAATGTTTTATGAGAATGGATTATAGCAAGATATTCTTAACAGTAAAAATACCTAAGACTTTTTTACTACTTTATTGGAAAAGATTAGAAATTATTATTATTTGCATATGTAGAACACATGCAAAACATGTTACATTGAACATGTATATTATATGAAATTAGAGCTGATTATAATTTAATACATAAAATAAAAATTGTACTACCAAACAAATATGTATACAGACATATATATATACCATATATTTCCGATTCATATATTTAAATATGTTAGGTATACAAATAAGGTCACTTTTTAATTGGCATTTAGTTTATAGCTCAGAGTAACTCTTAAAAACAGAACTGACCTTTATAACTTCTAGATCATGAAAATAAACTTTAAAAAGGTGAGATATGAAGAACTGAATTCATAGTACAACAATCCATTAGAGAAATGAGAATATCAATCAATAAGGAAAGAATAAAATCAATAACAAATAAAAATTTCCTAGACTTCAAATTATAGAAAGATGCTATAGTACAACAAACTAGATCTTCTGTATCCAAGCAACTAGAGATAACATATAAAATGACAATTATTTTTGTGACAAAATAGGGATTCAAACAGTAATGGAGAACACCCCGGCTTAGGTAAGCAGGTGAAACTGAAAACTTGTCAGTGAACATGTCAGTGTGGTGATATAGTGGCAGCCTTTAAATTACTAGAGAACAACAGTGGTCTTTCCTTGTAATAATAAAAAAAAAGTTATAGAGGAAGAAAAAGGTGTTAGACTCCACGACACAGCGAATTTAATCTAAAAATATTCTAGAGTGTCTGTTAAGGCCTTAGAAGAGAAGAAGTATAAATTTAAAACATATATATTATAGCAAAAATTTAGAAAACTTGTCTTACTCTATAGTTTTATAGAGGAAAAAAATTGCTTTGGGTCTACGATTTGAATTGGTTTGCATTTTCAGTGTATTCTTCTCCCATAGTGTAGGGGTGAGTGAGAAACACATAGAAAAATGTCGCACCACACTGGTCATATAAAGCTCTACACCTAAAGATCAAGTAATGCTGAGCATCAGACTCCAAAAATTAAAAATATGAAGGAAAGGTTCATCACCGTGCTTTTCTGTTTCATGTTCTCTTTCCTGAGAAAAAAAGAACATACACTTCCCAGGACTCTTCTAATTAGACAGAACAACTGTCTAATTCTCCCAATTGAAATGAGACTATGTCACCTCTGACTTGCACCAATAAAAAAGCCCTTGGTTTATTTCCCAGTCTCTCTTCTTGACAGAATAAGTCAAATCTAGGAAATTGCTAAATCAATGGAAGGGCAGTTTCCCTGGGAAGTAGACTGTACTCTAAATAGAATTTTCTTAAACAAGAACTGCTGAAGAAACATCATTTAATGGTATAACAGGGAAAAATTTTCCAGGTGCAATAAAACACTGAAAGTCTTCATCAAGCCTCATGCAGAAAAACCAGAAATACACAAATTGATATATCATAATGGAAGTATGGTGAACCAAAGCAAGCTAATCTTTCTTTTTAATGAAGAGGAAATACTCAAAGGAGGACATTAACTGAACACTTTGCAATGTTAAACAAGCATAACATGAACACATAATTCATTAAAATTCACAAGATATAATGGGGAATTTTTGAAGAAAGTATAATTTACAAATCAATGAAAATTTTTAAAAACTGAAGTATAAAGACAAAATATTGGAAAACATTAATTTAATTTGCTAGATTAATTAAAGAGAAAAATATGATAGCTACAAATAAATACAGAAAGCTTTTGATGAATTGGCCATCAACTCTTTGGATGAAAATGAGACATTAGAAAACTAGAGAGAAATACGTTACATATTTCATATTAATTTTCTTTATGCTCAGTCAATAGTACATATCACATCAGTTTTAAAATATTTGAAGATTTTTATAAGAAAAAGAAAGGGGCAATGAAGAAAGGAAAAAATATATGTACACACATGATAGTTAAGGTTGTTATACAGCCAGTTTCTCTTAGTTCATTAGAAGAATGTTTTTTGCTAATATTGTATAGACAAGATACCATGCCTATGTCTTCTACTCTGAATAACTACTAGGAAGGTAACAATCCACAATGTATCAACTATTTTGTGATCTTGTCCTAATAACCTGTTTTGAGACTTGGGTCCATTGTTATGTTTATCTTTCTTTTCTCCTTCTCAAAAATAAAAAAAATTAAAACTAAAATTCAAAAAAGAAAGCCGGAGGTGGGGATATAGCTCAGTGGCATAAGCGCTTCCTTGGCAAGCTTACGGTCATGAGTTTGATTCCCAGTACCAAAACAAAAAGAAAGAAAGAAATGCTGTTCTTACCATTTTATCTGAAAGTTGTCTTAAGAGGTTGAAATAACAAAATAATAAAAAACTGACAAAATGTATAAACCAACAAATATTATTATACTTCTAAATTTAGCTGACTACCTGAACCACAGACACAAAATGTGATAATTACTTTTAATAAATAAAAAGAGATACAAATGTTCCTAAGAATTTAAAGGAAAATTCAAGGCAGAGTCTATAGATGAATATAATTTGAAATTATTTAATAGGGTGACCGAATAAAAATGGAATTAGAACAGATTTAAACACTTCCTATATGATGGCAAAAAATAATTTTAAAAATATAGTAAGTAGCCCATAAATATTTTTAGAAATACGGAATTGCTGAGAAAAAAAACACCGTTAAAAATGTCTTGCTCCTTTTGGCAGCAATTCTAGAAGTCTTGCATACGTCATGATTTCTTCAGCTGCACTGTCCTGGCTAACTCAGTGTCCCAGATTAATTCAAAATATGTACCTTTCATTGTCCCTTTGCTTTGGGAAGAGAGCCAGAAGTCACACAGTGCCGGAACCAGTGAAGAAGGAGGGTGAAAAGACAGTAAGAATTTTGTGATCCTGCGTTTTTTCGGACACCACTTGCTAGCAGCATTCACTGTAGTGTTGATAAGATCTTGTAACAGTGTTCATAAATGAGAACTTGACGACCTGCTTCAGAAAGTAGAAAGAACAGGGTACCTGTGTTTGAAGGAAGATAAACCGTATGAGAAGCATTAATGGTAATGTGTTTTTGCCATAATAACTGCTTTTTATTTAAACTCATACCATATTTTTCATCAGTTCTTATAAAACATAATATACAAAGTCACTGGGAAAATTTGAAATTGAGTTTTATGTTTTAAGATGAGGGTTATTTTTAAGTTAGTCCTAGTTTTCTATTGGTACGTGTTTTTAAATTTTATTTTGCTTTCTTTTACTTAGAGCATTTTACTTTTCTTTCTTTTCCTATTTTCCCTATTTTATTTTTCTTTCCAGAGAGCATTTCTGGTTACACAATGAATACATTCGTTGTGCGGATTTGTTGCCCCCCTAACACAGCCCGCCCCTTTATCCTTTCCTTCCCGTTTTCTGTCCCTCGCCCTCCCCACTAGCACTTCTGATATCTCACGTTAAATCTCACCCAAATTTTAGCCAAAATATTGCAGAACTTTTAATCTAGTGGTGAGAGTTACTACCATCCGCATAATTTTAAAATTTGCTACGTACTCCATTTCCTAGTTTTTTAATCCACTGCTTCCTTGGGGGGATTGGACTGTTGAATTTATTCAATAAAGTAACCAACTATGGACTTACATCAATTTCCAATATTTTCCTTTAATCAAAAGCTTTGGTGTATGTACCTTGTTAAGTATTTATCAGACTCCTACTTTCTACCTATTTTTTTAACCTTGACACAATTTCATAGAAGCTTCTCTTTCCTTAGAAATGCTTAACATTTTTTAGAACAAATATGTGCATACATTTCTAATTATAGTCATTGCTCCCATGTCATTAGACAGCATAAGTACCCAGAAAGCAATGAGAGATGCAAAATATTATAATTTAAAACTTCATTTAATACACTGTAATTAAGCTTTCCAATGTTATAATTTAGCTTAAAGTATTTAACATGTAATTTAGGTAAAAAATATTTTAGTGCTATTATTGGTATTACTCAAGTTTAGAAAGTAGTATGACTATGAGCAATGTTAACCTGGGAATCTGGGTAAATGGGATACAAGGACTTTGCACACTAACATTCTAACTCCCTTGTACACTGAAATTATTATTATTTTTATTTTAAAGACAAAAGAATGGAGGCATATAAACCAGAATAACACAAAAACAATAAAGGAAATATAAAATTATAGAGAAGATAGTAGGGAATTATAAAATTTTTAGTGAAAACAAAATTATAAACAAAGAAAATCAAACCTTATTTGAAGAATAACAGCATTTATAAAGAAGCAGTACTATGCAGAATCGTGGTCAAATAATGCATAAAAGAACAAGAAATCAAATATATAGCGTCACACAAGGGTTTATAGGTACAAAGTTCAGAAAAACATTAATCCCAGGCTATCATCCTAGATTTCCATTCATATCACCAAAATAGTTTTATGAATTACTCTTTGATTTGTGGCCTCAAGTTGACTTTGAATCAAAAGTAAGATGAACTGAAGGAACCATAAGATAATACTAATACTGATTTTTGCCACAGACCTCAGTCTTAATAGAAGTGGGGATTTAAAATTGTATATATATTTAAATTGTCCATGGATTCTGAGATTACAGACACTGCAATGTTCTAGATCACGTGGCTACCAATAGTAACATAAAAGTTGTACCCAGGAAAAGCTTAATCTTCTAGTTTATGCAGCACTTTTCACATATTAAAGTATATATAGCCTATTAGCACATTTGGATTCATTAAATGAGGTTTCAAAAATCCATTTCTTAATAAACATTTAAGAAATATGTAAAATATGTAGTAAAATATAAATTTGCATGTAATAATTTGCCTTTATCTATGGCCTTTTTAGAAAAATCATTTAAAGTAGATATACCTAATATTCTTACCTGTTATGCTCAAGAACAATTGTGATTTCACAGGCCTAGGAATATTTTACAGATGAAGAAAAGATGAAATTGAGTTACTGGTAAGAGTACTATTAGTGACAAGTAAATTTGCCAAATTGAATCATATATTAGCAAATCTAAAGAATGTTGCATGAAACAATTTAGTAGATACACAGAGGCAAATTCTATAAAAGTCACCATTTTTCATGAGATGTTCTTGATTCCAGTGTGGATCATCTGGCCAGAGTTATAGCTCAGCAGCACAGTGCTTTCCTCTCAAGCACAAGGTCCTGAGATGAATTCCTGATACCAAAAAACAAAGAATATTGATCAACTATTATTAAAGCAATATGATCATGCGGAGATCAATCTTTTTACTCTTTAAGTGAGAAACCTAAACACTGTAATGGGTTTTGCATTAGAATCCCAAAGTTCATGTTTTTAGCCAATGAGAAATACCACTCTGTCAAGACACTTTAAAATGTTTCAAAAATAAATAAAAATTTAAAAAATATGTTTCAATACATCCCACTATTACTTATGTGGATGTATCAGCCGTTCTTCCTTTTGTGTACGCTCTGTTCTGGCTCAACTAGACCTTGTTCTCTCCTCAGGATTAGCTGTGCTCTGTATATTGTAATTCAGTTTGCTCTGCTTCCTTTACTGGGAAAAGTTTTCTTTTCAGTTTTCCTTAGCAGACACCATTGCATTCTTTAAAGACCAATTTAACTAACACCTATTCTAAGAAAAATTTCCCTAGGAAGAATTGCTTCCTTGCTTGCACTCAGTTACATTCATTTTCTTCTAGATATGTTCACCCTATTAATGCATCAATTCATTACAAACAAACATATCAAATACTTACTATGTTATTTTTAAGAACCGGATACACTTCAGTAAAAGAGACAGGCATGGTTCCAAGACTGAAAGCATGAAAACAAAATGGGTAAGTATGACAGATAAATAGATGCAAACATTTAAGGATAATTTACAGTGTGGAAGTCTGTACCATGGAGTCGCTTAGTCATTTGATTCTGAAATAGTAGTCACAAGCAGTGACATTCCATTAGCGTTTCACAACGCAATAGAGGAGATTGCATTTTTTTCTAAAACGACTGTCATCCTAGGCATTAAAATATATATTTTAATGGAAGGAATAAAATAGAAAATAAAATGAAATAGAAAAAAGTGACAACTTGGAGGGAAAGCTTACAGCTGTCACAGCCAGTTATTTCTATTTGGTTTTCCTGCCATAAGGCACTCCTCTGTTTCACGTGTAAAATTCTGCTAATGGCTTGTTGCACTCAGAAAAACTGGACTAGAGTAATTCCTCTCAGACTGGTGTCAATGCTTAGACAAAATTATCTTTGAGGCTTTAAAAATCTTGGACAGAGAGGACTTGTTATATCTCTATCTGCAGTAGAATTTTGCAAAGAATGATCTGTGGACCCCCAGAAGTCCTAAAAACCAGAGAGCTTATGAGGTTAAAACTATTTTTATAAAAATAGCATAATATTGTTAGCTGTTTCTGCTGTCTATCGTGTGTGTACAACAGAGCTATTCAGAGGTTGCATGGCACAGTATGCGATCACATTAGAATCCAGTGGACACATGTTCATTTTAACCTTCTTATAATTCCAGGACTCCTCATTTATAACTTCTAAAGTGGTAAATATTAATGGACATTACTCAAATAACCAAAATCCCTTATGGGCTTCAATAATTAAGGAGTATAATATCCTGCTGAGAACAAAAGTTTGAGAATTGCTGACAGTGAGATGTAGGGAGCGCCACAGTGTTTTTGACCATAATGACCTCAGGGGAAACACACATAACATATATTTTTCTACTTCTTATTTTATTCAGTATTGACAATTGAACACAGGTTCTTCATACTGAGTCATGTGTTCAGCCTTTTAGTTTTCTCCTTTTGCTATGTTTCTTTTCTTTCTTCCTTCCTTCCTTTCTTTCTTCTTTCTTGTTTCTTTTCTTTTTGAGACAGGATGTCATAAAGTTGCACAGAACAGAACTGCATTTACAATTCTTCAGTTTAAGCCTCTCAAAGCTACTTCCTATCCTTGGAGTTTGAAAATATGATGTTAAACTACACCAAAAAATAAAGCTGTCAATAAACTTTTCTGGATATTTTTCCTTCCTGAATTTGCAAACTCAAATCCTCTATAGGAGTTGGCAGTTTTCACCAACTCCAAAACTGAGAAGTGTTAATAAGAGATGTGTATCTTCTGTGTAAATGCTCAAAGAACAACAACAAGAAAAAAAAAACTGACTGTTTTCAGGTGAACAATGTAGTCATCTGTGTTAACTTGGCCATTTATTTTACAACCTTCATTTCTAGATAATTGTAGAAATCTAGAAATATGATTCACTCCTGCCACTGATCAAAGATGCAAAATCATAAAAAAGCATGGCAGGTACATTATGATATATTTCATGCAAGCCGTGGTAACACTTGAATTATCTCTGACCTAAGGCAAAATAGAGACTTTGCTGTAATTAAAAAACATTGTAGTTTCTTTAATATGAAAATGTTTTTCTCCACGTAAAGTTGTCTTATTAAAAAGATCCCAGATAATTCACAGCATCTGTGAAATGTCAGAAGAACTGGAATGAGGGAGCATAAGTGCAGAATCCAAAGGAAGGTGTGTTGCCAGTGAACTACGCAATAGAACAGACACAAACAGTCTGGTGAAGATGCTGTGCCATAGGAGAATGGACACTGCTCTGGGAAGTAGTGTCTCCATCATGAATGAAACCTAAAAACTTCCTGTTCCTTTCTGTGATCAAATCCACAATCCAACATGATTTTCTGCATCTGACTTATCAGAGTCCTTTTGATTTCAATGTGCTCATGTGTACAATCCTAAAAAAAATTTCCACCTCAAGATTCTCGCCTTAATCACACCTCCAGTGTTCTTTTCGCTATGCAAGGTATGATCACCATAACTTCTAGAATTAGTATGTGGTTATCCTTGGAGGTCCTGCTTCTAACTGCCCTATAAACTATTACTAATTCCTCTGGGACCTCAAAGCTTTTCTTTCCTGTACTTCAAAGTAAAGTCGTAGTTTAGGTTTATACTTACCCTGGGATGAGGATGCAAGTGTGAATGGAGACCTCAGAGTGACGCGTTTGCTTCTGCCCACCCTCCTTTCCAGTTATACTGGCACCGTAAAGAACTCCACACATAGCGTGGAGTATGTGAGGAGTAGCGTCTCCGAGTCAGTAAAAATCATTTTGTACCCTCTGTGAGAAACATTTCTCTCTCTGTTCTAAAGCAATAGGCTCTCAATCTGTGGGCTGAAAACTTGATATGTATGATATCTGTTGTGGAATAGAAGCAAGTGCTAACCTCCTCTTACACAGCTTGGTTCCCAGACTTCAGTACACTGAGGAAATAATAAACCACATGTTACATGCTGAACAGAGCGTATATCTTCTCACTAAAACCATCCTATCTTTGAAAAGTGCTGTAAGACACTCAGCTTGAGTGATGCCAGGCTAATTTCTAAGTGGGAAAATACATACTGTAGATTCTATGCTGTGTTTCTGCCAACATAGCTTAGTTTTTTTAAATGAAGACAGTGGTCAGGCACAGAGATTATAAGTACAGGACTTGGTCATAGGACTACTAACTTACACTGAATAAACATTTTGTTGTTTCTTCAGTAATAGAATGTGAATTTTATTCAGAGTAGCAACATGCTTCGCTAAAAGACAGTAGTTCTTTATGCTTTCTCTGGGTTTGATCATAGAGCTAAGTTCTGTTAAATATAATTAATTAAAGGACTTAGAAATCCTTTGTGCATAAGTTACTGAGGTGGAAAACAGAAGCAAGTTCACTGCTGATCATGCAACTACTAAAACCAACAGCTATAGATTAGCATCTTCAGGTGCTTTTTGTTAGAGAAAATCATAACATTACAGTTTTTAAATAGCCACTCTTTAATTTTTCTGGTTACATGTAGCAACTTCTGGTTTTAACTCTTTCAGAGATTATACATATTCATAAAATCATGGGTGATTTTCCTTCTGCTTTAAAGAACCTTCTCTAGAATGGACTATTTACTGAATGTGTATATGAAACACTCATTTTCAAAATTTTTGTGAGGCTCATCCATATAAATAAATTCGAGTCTTATTAGTCTTTGTAATCACCAGAACAAAGAAATATCTAGGTGTACTGCCCTTGTATCTCTGAAAGTGTTGCCCATGGCCCTATAAAAATTCTTGCCTCGAGCTATGTCATTTTTCTGCAAGAAAAGCAATGATATTTGTAATTTAAAATGTTTTGAACAGCAACAGAGCTTCCCTGGAGGTATGAAGGGTGCTTTTCCATGAGGTTGTAATGATGCATAAATGAACTTTTGTCCTGTCAAAATCAGAAAATAAAACTGACACACACATAAGTGAGGTTCCTTTTTAGCCTTATTCTATTATTGATAAAACCTTTTACATGAATCTCAATGTGAATTAAAGGCAGAGTAAAGTAAAAATGTTGAGGTTGTGAGGATCTTTATCCATGACTAGTATGTGCTTCCAGAGCATCCTCGAGGGTACGCTCATCCGAAGTTCATTCATTTGAAGGTAGAGTGGGTGCCACTGGGCACAGCTCCCTTTACGGTTGTGGATGGACATTAGCCGGTGGGTGGATAACTTGGATACAAGGCATAGCCACCTGTTCACCTCTAGTTCAAATTTTATAAGACCCTAGAGATAGGAGAATAGCCTTTTTGAAGAAGAAGAAAAAAAAGAATCACCATATAATAATGATTTTAAAGAAAGAAGGAAACCAGGACTTCTATGTGAATCCCTTATCTGATTTGCCATAGTTTAAATAAAGCACCCTCTTCTGTTTGAAGAATTCTGAACATCCTCAGATCAGCTAATCGTAAGGCCAGCTATCAAGTGCTCCAGCCAAAATCTGAAGGTTAACTAAAATTTTTATGTAGAAGTCTTTCAGTATTACCAAATGCATTGGAGTAGAATATTAGAATGCAGTTGGAATTGCATCTCTCTTTGTGTTAAACTCACCAGTATGTGTTTAAAAACTTTTTATTCATGAAATTGATGTTTTGATATATTTATCTTTTACTCATTCCTTTGAAGAGGGTATTATAATATGCTATAAACCACTACACTTAAAATTTAGTGAGAGGGAAAATCTTTGTATTTTTCATGGAGTGTGCCACATATTTTTAAATAAGAATATTTCTTACCAAGATTTGTAATAGAAATATCTTCTATTTTTACGTCCTGTTTTTCAAAAATGTTAGAAAGCAGATAGTGGCTTAAATTGGAAGTGTCTTGCTAAGCTGCTCTCCCTACCAGGTGAAAGCAGAATGCTTTTTATGTTGGCTGCTTAGCGTTTGAAAGAAGAGGAAAGTGATCTCTGGATCAATAATAGCATACTGGGTGCTGGGGGTTATACTGATTTCCTTTAGAAAGGAAAACACATCTGGGACAGGAGATGCAGTTGGAAAACCACCTAATTATGTGCATCATAAAAGTTCTGTGATTCTTTGGTCACATCTATCTTCTGTTTTAAGCAAACTGAAGAGTTAAGTGGGAACGCACTTACGGAATTTCTCCGGTTTTCTTATGTGTGAATCCTGGAGCAATGTAGTTTTGCTTCTCATTCCATATTGGCGCAGAGACGCGTTCTGTTTGCTTCCATTTCGTCTTCATTGTACTCCCGAGTTCCCGTGGAAGGAGAGCAGGTGTCTATTCTTAGCTAAGGAGACGAATCCTTACCACTCACTACAGAAATGCTATTGCTTTCTTGTTACTGCCTCTTTCATGCTTCCTGGTGGACATCAGTGAAAAATTTCTCCCAAAATTAATATGGTTGTCTAAAAACAAGTGTATCAGTCAAAGCTCAATAAAAACAAACAAAAAGAAAACCAGAATCTTACAAGACTTATGGGAATAAATTTACAATGAGATTTAAAACATGCATGAATGAGATTGTAACTGTGAATTTTGAGGTTGCAGTTTGTCACAGCAAGTAGCCAATGTTCCCTCAAGTAGTCCCTGTTTCACTTTACTCCACGAGTTACTTGTGTGAATAGCTCAGGTCACTCAGGGGAGCAAAGAGGAAGGAGAACGGAAAGTGTGTGCAAGCTTTTTGTAATACATTCCTCAGGTACATCCTTCTACCTTCTTACATAGGGATCTGGTATTTTTTAAACTGATAACTGAGAAGTTATTGTATGTATTTTGATGGTTAAACTAAATAGGCAGATTCCATGGAATTTTTATTGACTTGTTTATCTGTTTTAGTCAGACATTCCAAAATGCACCTTTTTGTCTGTTAATTTAATGTATTGCTAGGAAAATGTCATGAACAATTTCCCTTCAGAAACAATACTGTTTTGATTATTGTGTTTACCATTTCCTCACTGAGGTAAACACTGTCAGTGTGGCCTTGAAATGACAGAAATTAAGGGTCTCTACCTAGGCTCTGGCACCCTATCCCACTGTCATTGTCATTTGAAAGCAGAGATTTTTTCAGCTACACATTCTCGTCTGACAGGCAGGTCTACAGAACACAGCCGTTTTCAAACTTTTCAAGGATGCTGCCCTTTTCTCCTCAATTATAAAAAATAGAATTTCGGGAATGAGTTAGTGTAGCATATCTGAGCCTGATATTATCCTATTGATATTATCCTTAGAAAGCCCACTTGGAAAATTGGCATGACTGGGTTTAAGGGACTTGGATTTTAGAAGGCCTCCCACTAGTAGTCAGAAACTGTTAATTGTGCTTAGACAATATGATTTGTGAAGAACACTTGCTTTACATTTGGGAGGGTTGTTACACAGTATGAAGAATGACCAGAGCTCTGTAAACTGAGTCTCTAATAAACATCTTTGATAGAAACTTGTTACAAATGTGTGGTCAGAAGTCGTTGCTTGTGGAATTTGATGCATCCTATGTGGTTTTTCTAGGCAATGACTCAGAAACTTGTGTTTGGTTTCCTCTGGATTCCCTCTTTTTTTTTTTCTTTTACCTTTTTTTATTTTAAAGATGAAAGAATGAAACCATATTAACAAACACATAGACCTTTACAAAATCACACAAAAATAATAGAAACAGTACAGAATTACAAACAAGGTGATAGGAAATTAACAATAGTTATTGTATTATATACTGATATATTCACTTTGGTTACTCAGGAAAACAAATACAGACATGTAAGAGTGATCCAACATTTAAACCTTAACTATTCCCCCTATAGATCAACAAAAGTCAGTAGTACAACTATGTTAGCTAGCCTGTGCATACATATATGCATAATTTTTCCCCTTCTTTTGTTTCTCTTTTCCCCTCATCCAAGTTGTTCTTTACTTTTGAGTAGCTTCCTTTCATTTCAGAAATATCTATACTATCTCCTATTTTTCTTCACCCTTTTAGGTTCTACACTACTGAAACAACATGGTGTTTACACGTGCAGATCTGATTTATTTCCCTTATGAGTATCATCTCTAGTTGTGTCTATTTGTCTAGAAAAGTCTCTAGTTTATCTTTTTTATAGTTGAGTAATATTTCATAATATAAAAATACCATAACATTTTTTACCCATTCCTTAGTTGATGGGCATTTGGTTCTTTCCATGATGTAGCTATTACAATTGCACTACTTAAATATGGGTGCCCATGTATCACTGTGATATGATGTTTTTCTGGGAAAATACTCAGAAGGGGAATAGCTGGGTTGAATGTGACCTCTAGACCTAGTTTGCTGAGGAATCTCCAAACTGATTTCCACAGTGATTTCACCAGACTACACTCCCACCAGCAGTGGAAAAGGTTTGCTTTTTATCCACATCTGTCCAGCATTTGTTATTGGTTGGTTTCATGATAGACATTCTTACTGGGGTGAGATGGAATCTCAGTGTTGTTTTGATTTGCATTTCACCAATGACTAATAATGTGGAACATTTTCTAATATATTTATTTTTCACTTGTATTTCTTTATCCAAGAAGAGTGTATTCATCTCAGATGCTCATTTTTGGAGTGGGTCATTGAATTTGGGGTGCTGATGTTTTTAATTCTTTATATATTCTAGATAGAAGTCCATTGTCCAAGAGACAGTTGGTTAAATTGGTTTCAAAATTTGTGGATTTTCTTTTTACTCTGCTGGTGATTTCTTAAGACATGTGAAAGTTTTTCAGTAAGATGACATCCCAGTTTTTGATTCTTTCAAGTATTTCCAGTGAAATTTGGTTTTTGTTCAATAACTTTCTGCCTACCCCTATATCTTCAAGATTTTTAACTATTTCTCTTCCAGTAGCTTTTGTGTTTCTGTTTTAATATTGAGATCTGCGATCCGTTTTGACTTGAGTTTTGTGTATGGTGATAGATTTGGGTCTATTTTCAGTCTTTGGCATGTGGTAAGTCAGTTTTTCCAGCACCATTTATTACAGTGGCTGTCTTTCCTCCAGTGAAGTTGTTTGGCCCCTTTGTCAAAGATTAGGTGGCTGAATGTGTTTGGGGTTATGGCTGCATCTCCCAGTCTATTCCACTGATCTTCTGGGTGTATTTTAGCCAGTACCATGTTGATTTTATTACAGTAGCTTTGTAATATAATTTCAAGTCAAGGTTTGTAATGCCACATGACTTCTCTTTTTTACTCAGGATTGCTTTTACTCCTCTGTGTCTTTTCTGGTTCCAGATGAATTTAAGGAATGTTTTCTTAGATCTGTGAGGTATGCTAATGTTATTTTACTTGGAATTGCATTGAATCTGTACAACAATTTTGGTAGTATGGCCATTCTCACAATGTTGGTTCTTCCTATCCATGAGCAAGGAATATTTTTCCATTTACTGAAATCCTCTCTGATTTCTTTTTTCAGAGTACTGTAGTTTTCATGATATAGATCTTTTACTTCTTTTGTTAGACCATTTCCTAATTATTTCAATTCTTTGGATGCTATAGTGAAAGATATGTTTTTCTTAATTTCTCTCAGTTTTTTTGTTGTTTGTTTATTGAATTTTGAGTGTTGACTTTGTATCCAGCTACATTACCGAAGTTGTTGATTAATACAAGGAGTCCTCTGATTGAGTTTTTAGGGTCCTCTATGCAGTGTCTCATGGCATCTGCAAATAATGATAAATTCACTGCTTCCTTTCCTATTCTTATTTTTTATTTCTCTCCCTTATCTAATTGCTCTAGCTAATGCTTCCAGAACTCTGCTGAATGAGTGGTGACAGTGGACATTCTTGTCTTCTTCCTGATTTTAAAGTGAAAACTTTCAGTCATTGTCCATTTAGTATGATGTATACTGTTCGTTTGTCATACATGGCTTTGATCAGGTTGATGTAAAGACCATCTATTCCTATTTTCTGTAGGATTTTTATCATGAATAAGTGTTGGACTTTATCAAAAGCTTTTTCTTCATCTATTGGGGTAGTCATGTGATTTTTGTCTTTAGCTCTATTGATATGTTGTATTACATTTATTGATTTGCATATATTGAAACATCCTTGAATTCCTTGGATGACACCCACTTGGTCATGGTGTATGATTTTCTTGATGATTTGCTACATTTTATTTGCAAGTATTTTATTGAGTATCTTTACATTTATGTTAATTAGGGAGTTCTTATGTAGTTCTCTTTCTTGGTTGGGTCTTTCTCTCATTTTGGTGTCAGTATAATATTTGCCTCCAGGAATGAGTTAAGAACTGCTTCCTTTTCAATTTCACTGAAGAGTTTGAGGACTGATAGCATTAAATCTTCTCTGAATTTCTTGTAGAATTCCACTATGAATCCATCAGGACATATGCTTTTCTGTGTTGGTATGTTTTTAATCATGTTTTCAATCTCATTAATTGACATTGGGTTGTTCAGAAATTTTATATCGTCTTGATTTAACTTTGGTAATTCAACTTGGGTAATTTGCACATATCTAGGAATCTGTCTATTTCTTCTGAGTTTTCTATCCTATGGGAGTGAATATTTTCATAGTAGGTATTAATGATCTTTTGTGTTTCATTCTTTTCACTCATAATTGCATGAATTTGAGTTTTTTCCTTTCTTTTTTGACAAGATTGGTTAGGGGTTTATCAATTTTATTTATTCTTTCAAAGAACCAGATCTTTGATTCATTCATTTTTTGTTGTGTTTTCTTCATCTCAATTGCATTAATTTCTGTTCTGCTCTTCATAATCTCCTCCCTTCTTTGGGCTTGACTTGTTTTTTTTTTCTAAAAGTTTGATGTGCAGCATTAGAGTATTTGTTTGTTCCCTTTCTGTTTTCCTGATTTGTGAGCTCACTGCTATAAATTCCCACTGAGGACTGCTTTCGGTTCATCACACAGATTGTGGTAGGTTCTGTTTATATCTTTCTTTGTTTGTAGGTATTTGTTAAATTTCTTCTTTAATTTTTAATTTCTTCTGTGACCCATTGATTGTTCAGGAAGGCATTGTTTAATTTCCAATTATTTATGGAGATTTTGTGGTTCCTTTGGTCATTAAATTCAAATTCCATTGCACTGTGATCAGATAATACACAAAGGATAATTTCAGTTACTTTGCATTCAGTTATGCATACACTATGGCATAGAGTGTGGTTTGTTTTAGAGAATGTCCCATGTGCAGTTGAGAAGAATGTGTATGCTGATGTGGGGTGGAACACTCTGTAAATGTCTACTAAGTCCATGTGTTCACAGATTTGGTTCATAGCTGTTATTTCTTTGCTGAACTTTTTGTCTAGTCGACATATCTCTTTGTGTCAATGGGGCATTTAAGTCTTCTATTACAATAGTGTTATTAGTTATTTGGTTTGTCATGTCTTTTATGTTTTGTCTTATATAGTTTGAGGCTCTGATATTTGGTATATACATGTTTATTGTTATTTCTTCCTCTTGCAGTTTTCCCCTAACAAGTATATAGTGACCACCTTTATCCCTTTTGATTGTTCTCAGTTTGAAGTTTACATTGTCTGCGAACATAATAGCTACCCCTGCTTTCTTCTGGGTTCCCGTTGCATGGAGAATTGTTTTCCATCTTTTGGCTTTTAGTCTATAAATTTCCTTTTGAGTAAAATGTGTTTCCTCTATACAGCATATTGGTGGATTTTGTTTCTTAATCCACTCTGTCAGTCTGTTTCTTGTGACTGGTGAATTGAGACCATTTATATTAATGGTTATAACTGATATGTTGGCTTATCTTTGTTATGTTATTTACTTGATATTGGTTTCCTACTTTTTTCATTGTTCTTTTTGGTGGTACTAGGGATTGAACTCAGGACCTTATGCTTGCCAGGCAGGCACTTATTCCACTGAGCTATTTCACAAGCCCAGGAATATTTTCTTCTTTTATTGGATGTCTGGGATCTTGATTATTATGTATCTGGGTGCACTCTTATTTTGGTTATATTAGTTGAAATTCTTTATGTCTCACTTAATTGTACATCAGATTCATTTTCCATTCTTGGGAAATTTTCTCCTATTACTTCTGCAAATATTCTTTTTCTGTCATTTTTGTTGCCTCCTGCTGTTTCCTTGACATCTATTAGTCTTACATTATCTCTTTTTGCCTCATCTTGAAGCTGTTGAATTGATATTTCGTGGTTCCTTGTTAATTGTAAGAGATCCTTCCTTTTGCGATCATTAGCTTCCATGCTGTCTTTGAGATTGAAATCCTGTCTTCGGCTCCATTCATGTGGTTTTGCCAGCTTTCAGTGGAAGTTTTGATTTCCTGGCTATCTCTTTAAATCTATTTCATGCATTCTAGTTCTTTCCTATATTGTTCATTTAACGTTTCCATCAGTTTCCTGTGCTCATCTATTTTTTTTATATATGTCTTCTTTAGATGTGCTGAGCAATTCTTTCATTATTGTTTGTCATTTCATTTTTTTACCCAAGATCATATTTCTCCTCTGATATTTTCTATGGCCTGCTGGAGTTGTTTCTTTACTTCTGTTGCAATCACTTTAGCAGTTTGACATGTGTGATTACTAAATTCTCCTTTGTCAATGTCTCCTGGACTAGTTCTGATTGGGGTAGAGTTCTGAGATTGTGTTTTGGTCCTTCACCTTGTCTTTTTTGATGCCAGAGGCACAGTGTCCAGTCTCACTCTTCCCTGGAAGCTCACCAAATGTTGCTAATGTCCCTAGTTTTCCTGATGATCAGACTTGCCCCTCATTGGCCCCTGAGATGGGCTGATCAGTCTTGGGTCACCAAGAAGTTGGTAGACCCTACCTGGTTCTCCCATGTCTCAAGCAAGATCTGTGATGTCAGCAGATCACAGACTGCCTGATCCAGTGTCACCAGGTGCCTCGGGGCACATGCAGACTCAGATGAAGTCTGCACTAGCAGGGTGATTGTGGATTGCCTGCTCCTGTGCCCCCAGACAGTTCAGAGTGCATGCAGAGCCCATAAGTGAACTGAGCACCAGCAGTTTGTGGGCTGCCTGATCCAGTATCCCCAGGAAGCTCAGTGAATGGGCAGGGTGGGCCCAGATGTGAACCATAGTGTAGTGGTCTGTGGCCTTCTGGGCCAGTGTCTCCAGGCATCTCACACAGCATGGAGGGCTCAGGCACAGACTGTAATGAATGACATTGGATTTCTTTTCATGCATATATTCCCTGTGTTGATTTTGTTTCTCAGTCTCTTGCTATAATAATTCATAATCATGTACAGAATCCCATGCTGAATTACGTGAGTCCTCCTTCTATATCATTGAATCTGGGGATGGCCTTGTGGACCCTCTAACAAATATTTCTCCAAAATTGTTTTCAGTGTCCTTTAGGGAAGGCAGAGTACTATACCACTTTTATTTCTCCAAAGTACTCCACTCATTTGTCTGTATAAAACTAAGGACATGTTGGTCTCACACTTTAATTTACTGAGGCCGTTTAAGAAAATATGTACAAAAACTCACATAGTGAACTCCTGCTAAAGTTTAAAACTTCTAGCAATTTTAGTATTTCTACCACATTAATAATTGCAGCATGATTCAAAATTTTGCTCTCATGTACAGCAAACATGATCAGAATTTACTTCTCCTTATTTTCCCAATATATTTTATTTATAGAAATTCCAGGGGACCAGGTATGTGGCTCAGTGGTAGTGCTCTTGCCTTTAATACATGAATTCCTCACTTCTATCCCCAGCACCAAGACAGAAAAAAAAAAAATTCCAACTCTTTCAATTTTTGTGTATTTTGCACATGTTTAATTTTTTTAATTTTTATTTTAAAAAGGAAAAGAACTATAAAAACAACAATGAAAACAAAAACACAAAAACAACAAAAAAGATATGTGATGTCAAAACAAAATGATAGGAATTAAGAATGACTGCTATTTTAAGTATTTTTGAATTGTACCATTGCTTCTTTCTCTTTTTTTCTTTTTTTTTTTTTTGGTACCAGGAATCAAATTCATGACCTCAGGCTTGCCAGGCAAGCACTTATGCCACTGAGCTATATCCCCAGCCCCTATAGTTGATTCTCCACTTCTACTAATATGTCTGCATTCCAGATCATTCATTCCAGATCCTTACTTTTTCTTTCTTGCAATTTGGTGTTTTTTTACTTTTTTAAATTTAATTTTTTTTTTAAATTTTAAAAACAAAAGAATGGAGACATATGAACCAGAATAAGCCATAGACAATACTGAAAATACAAAATTATACAGATTATAGTAGGGAATTAGCACTGGATGTTGTATTACATAGTGTTATCTTCACATTAGTTAACACATAAACATTAAAGGAAATACCAAATTATAGAGAAGATAATAGGGAATTAGCACTGGATGCTGTACAATATAAAGTTATCTTCACTTCTGTTAATACAAAAACGATTGAGGAAATACAAAATTATAGAGAACATAGAAGGGAATTACCTCTGGATGCTGTCCTACATAATGTTACCTTCACATTTGTTACTCAGTTATGCAGATGATGGCCCATTTGATCATTCAATTTTCTCCTCCCTCATCTTCATTGCCCTACCACTCAATCATCTTCCCTGTGATAATAACTGTGTTCCTGGGTTTATCTATACCCCTGGACTCTTGCCTTGGGAAGAGATATAGCTGCCTCAGACTATACTATAACATACATGGGTGTATACAAACTGCCATGGTCGGAGGTGTAAAGGAATCTATGTTCACAGTGGACCGCCCGGCTCCATCCCCTCGCCATGCTATGGGGGGAGGCGGGTCCAGTCCATGGGGTGCCCTCAGCACGGCCCACAGTGGAGCAGCCGCAGAGCCTACAGCAGAGCAGCCACGGGGCATGCGCCCCCGTCGGGGCACCCTCGGTGACCCGTTCAGCTCTGTCCCTTTGCCTCGATGCTGGAGGCCCTTTCTTCTCCTCCTCCCTCCTCCTGATCTCCAGTATTACTGTTCCCCACCCCTTGCAGCTGGGCACTGGACAAACTTACGATGCTTGGTATAAGGGCTTGAAATCTCCCCGGCCTGTTCTCACTGTGTTAGTTCAGGGTATGAACTGAGTTTAAAGATTAGTTCTAGAATAGAGTTGGAGGATTTTCTCAGGTCTGCTGTATAGAGTATGTTGTTGTTTTTCAGACTCTCGGTCTGCTGCTTTTCATCTAATTTGTTGCTATGGGTTCATGCAAGGTTCTTATGTGCAAGCCGTAAGGAGAACCTCTTGGTGCTCACATTAATAGTTTGGGCTGAGTCCTGAAGACCGTGGGTTCATCCCATTGTTGCCAGGAACAAGCGGTGCTTGCTCAAGCCGCCGAGACTCAAGGTGCTCCCAGAGAGAGTTCAGGGTGGGAGCTGAGTCCCAGCAACCCAGCTCATGCTTCCTGCCTGAGGAAGTCTCTTTTTTTCGGCTTGCTGTCCTTGAGAGAGGCTCAGAGAGGAAGTTGGCGAGGTAACCCATGGCGGGGGGTCCTGGATGAGATCAACCCAAACCTGAATGTAGACAAACTGGTCCGGGTGGGAGGGTGGACCGAAAACTGCACGGCGGACCTCCTGTGCCGAGACAAACAAAAGATCCCTCCGAGGGCCATGACCCAGAGAAAGAGGCCACTCCTCCTTCTGGTAACGTTCTGCCCCCTTCGGCTCCGGAGGAACCTCTAGATTCCCCCGTGCCACCTGCCCCATACCAGCCACTCCCTCGTACGCTCCCCGTCAGAATCCCCCTCCCCCAAGTCCCCGACGAACTCGCCGCCACCATCGTTCAGGTTCCCCAGACTCCACCAGTCAAGGTGGAGACATGAGAGTGGCGCCCCTCCTCCCTTTGCGTGAGGCACCACGCATGGAGGGACAACGACCAGCTTTTGTCTATGTCCCCTTTACTACGTCGGATTTACATAACTGGAAACACCAGAATCCCCCTTTTTCTAAGGACCCTCAGGACCTCATTAACCTGTTAGAATCTATCTTTTTCACCCATCGTCCCACTTGGGACGATTGCCAACAGTTGCTCCAAACTCTTTTCACCTTGGAGGAACGTGAATGCATCCGCAATTTAGCCCGGCGAACCGTCCTTGATCCGGACGGAAATCCCACTGCGGATGCGAGACGACAGGATGCTGTTTTTCCCCTTAACCGACCAGACTGGGACCCTAACTCAGATTCAGGTAAGGAGGCTCTCAACCATTTTCGCCAGCTGTTTCTGGGAGCCCTTAAGGCTGCCGCCCGGAGACCCACAAATCTATGAAAGGTTACTGAGGTAAGACAATTGTCATCTGAGTCTCCCACAGCTTTCTTAGAAAGACTGCTGGAGGCTTATCGTATATACACCCCCATCGACCCAGGGGCCCCAGAAAATGTGAGAGCAATTAACATCGCTTTCGTGTCCCAGTCGGCCCCTGATGTAAAACGCAAGCTACAAAAATTTGAGGGGTTTGAAGGAGCCCCCCTTAGCCAATTGGTGGAGATAGCCCAGAAGGTTTTCGACAGCAGAGAAGATCCCGAGGATCAAAAACTCACTAAGATCCTCGAGGTTTTAGTAAACAACATGGGAGCTACGAGGACAACTACTGCTGCAGGAAAATTGCCAAATGCAAACAGGCCTCCCTTAGGCAAGGATCAATGTGCATACTGTAAAGAGACCGGCCATTGGTGTAGAGATTGTCCCAAGCTGCAGGAAAAACTCTGAAAAGATGCAAAGACCCTTCTCAATCAACCGTGAAGGGATCAGGGCTCCACAGGCCCCCAGGAGCCCCAGCTAACTTTAACTGTAGGGGGCCAACCCGTAGATTTCCTCATGGACTCTGGAGCGGCCCATTCGGTTTTAACCAAACCCCTTGGAAATCCCACTGGGGAGACTCTAAGGGTTATCAGGGCTACAGGAAACACCCAAGTTGTTAAACAATACCAGGCCAGATTATCCAGACCCGGACGCCCTGATATCCAGCATACTTTCTCATGGGCTCCAGGTTGTCCGGACCCTCTGTTGGGAAGAGACTTAATGCATAAACTCAAGGTTCAGCTCAGTTTCATTTCTGATGCCCCCCAAGTGACTATGGGGCCTGACTCAGACCCACCAATCAGAGTACTGACATCTTATCCTACGGTCCAGGGACATCTCCTCTACTGCCAAGATTGCAAAGAGCCTGAGGAGAGATGTTTCAATAGGACCTCAGATGATAACCTCTTGGTTCAATGGCTCCAGGAGATCTCTTCAGTATGGGCTGAAAGCAATCCCCCTGGGTTGGCCGTCAATCAAGTGCCCATAGTCATAGAACTAATATCCACTGCAACTCCTATAATGCTGAGACAGTACCCAATTAGCCTGGCTGCACGAAGGGGAATTGCCTCACATATCTCCAGATTTAAGGCCCAGGGGATTCTTAGACCATGCATCTGTCCCTGGAACACGCCTTTGCTGCCGGTTCAAAAACCAGGAATGTGGGACTATCGACTGGTGCAGGACCCACGAGAGGTAAACAAGAGAATATTAACCCTCCACCCCACTGTGCCCAATCCCTATACTCTGCTGAGTCTACTGAGACCAGACCACACCTGGTATTCAGTGCTGGATTTGAAGGACGCCTTCTTCACTCTGCCTGTAGCCCCGGTGAGTCAACCCATCTTTGCTTTTGAGTGGACAGACCCCACCTCCGGGGTTGCTGAACAGTTGACTTGGACCCGACT
>PVLD010010215.1:0-71999 GCA_004027595.1 Dinomys branickii | reverse complement strand
AATTTGCATGTCTGTATATGGGTCCATACATCTACAATTCGAAGATATCAATGGATAAAGCAACAACTACTGTTGAGACCATATCACCTTGTCTATAGATTAGTTGTGATTGTACTATTTTCTATGATAATGGGTGTCTGTTTGTCAATATGTTTTTGTACTTTTATGTTTCTAAAATAAAAAAAAAAAAAAAAAAACTCCACCAAAAGTGTATTGTGATGCAGCAAGAGTGGGTCAGGCAGACACCCTGAAGCCCCTGACCCCATGCAGGTGGCCCAGGAGCCGACCTCAATCACCAAAGACATCCTCCTACCCACCACAAACCTGTGTGCCAGCGCCTCTCACGGAGGTCCCCCCTGCATGGGGAGGCATGCAGTGGCCAAGTGGAGTCCAGCAGAGCAACTTGTCTGGCCCAGGGCATATCCAAGGTCCCACCCCAGGAGAAGCAGCACAAAGTAGAATTTATTCTTCAGTGTGCTGGAGCAGTGATAGCAACACATTGGCTTGAGAACTGCTTTAGCTAAAAGAACCTCATGGTTCCCTGAGCCTGCCTTGGTTCTGACCATTTTTCAAGCCTGCTTCTTTTATTTGAAGTCAAAAGGTTTAAGTAATGTAACTATGAAATTATTTAAAGGAATAAAATTCATCTGTATGAACTAGTGGCCGAACAGGATTTATACAATATGTTATTCACAAATATTAAAGCAACCAATTGATCTTATATTTATGCTTCGATATATATAATTTCTGTAGGGTAAGCCAGGAAATTGTTAATAATGGTTATTTCTATGAAATGAGAATGGGAATTTGGGGAAATAGAAAAATTTTACTTATGATGTTCTTTAAACATTATTTTTAAAACAATTTATTAAAAGGGAGGTTGGGGTATAACTCACTGGTAGGACACTTGCCTGGCTTGCTCAAGGCCCTGGGTTCAAACCTCAGTGTGGAGGAAGCGGACTGAAAGATGATGCACTGCTCTGAAGCTAAGATACACTGAAATATCATTCTATAGGTGATATGTTCTATATAACTGACATATTTAAGTGGCAGCACGACGTGTAATATAGGGTTTACACAAACTATGACGGAAGGAACTCCACACAGGATGGGCTAAACTAAAAAGAAACTGGAAAAAGAAAGCCTAATTAAACTGGAGGAAACCTGAGTTTGGTCTGGAGTGTTGACAGTAGGAATGGAATCAAAGGGAACAGTGAATACAAGATGATTTATATCTCACATAATTATTATTTGCCCAAATATTTACTACACAGCTACTATTGAATGCCAGCAGAAGCCAAAAGGTACCTGAACTTTACCAAAACCAAACAAACAAATCAATCACACAGTCCACTATTGTCTCAATTCCCTTACCTATAAAATCAGAGAATAAAATGTCTAACTCAAAGAATAGTTATAAGAATTAAAGTAAACTAGCCAGGCATGGTGATATCAGTGCCACACTTATAATGCTAGCACTCAGGAGGCTGAGACAGAAGAACCTCCATGAGTCCAAGGCCAGTCTGAGCTACATACTAAGCTCAAAACAAGCCTAAAATACCTAATGAGACTCTGTCAAAAAAAAAAAAAAAATTAAAAGAGGCTACATATACAAAACATGCTATACACTATTCTTCCATAAATATACCACTAATGGCACTACCACTACCATCATTACTATCAATTACTACTACTATTATATTGATGGAGAGGACAATTTAAGTAGCAAAGTCTGTGTAGCAGGACTGAAGAAGTATCTAAGTAGCCAGTATTTCAGAGACACTCTTTATGGACAGTGGTGAAATAAAGTATATATTCTTATTCTCCTAAATTAAAATGTTGTGACCATTTAAGGAGTAACGGTTTTGCTCCTAATAGCTCATTACAGGGATAGCCCTGAAGAAAGCTAGTTAACTGCAGACAAACACTGAGATTCTTCCCTCTTCTGCTATGCAAAGGCTCTTGCCTGAGTTCTTAGTCTTGAGAACGCTTTTGGGATCTGGAACAGCACTAAGTCTGATGATTGCACCACACACGCTGCCATAGCTCTTTGAAACTAAGGTATTAGGGTAGAACTTCTTTCAAATACATACTGTTAGAGAAAAGTTGGACAATTGATCAGTATAACAGTACAAAGAAATAAAAAGTACACGTCCCTTCCACTGAGTACAAATTATTACTCTAAGGACAGTGAAAACCCTAATAAAAATAATGTATTTATATCTAACCTTAACAGGTTAGAAAAGACTCACGGCTCCTTCTTAACTGTAATGAAGCGCTCATACTACCAGATATATATAACCCTGAGGAGTTTATTTTGGAACTGCAAACAATCCTGGAAGGCTTGAAGAAGAATGAGCTTGCCAAATTAGAGACTTTTATCCCACTATTTTTTTTTTTAATCAGTGAAGCCTTTTAAAGAACAAGGAATATTCCAAAAAACTTAGCAGAAAGAAAACCACATCAAGAGACTATTGCGGTGGAGGTGGCGGGGTGTGGAGAGGGTTGCTGAGGATTGAATCCAGGGTCTTGACACTGAGGCACATTTTCAGCCCTTTTAAAATTTTATTATACTTTTATCAAAGAAGATCTCACTAAATCAGAAAATTGCCCAGATTATGCTCAAATTTGTAATTCTCCTGCTCCAGCCTCCCAGAGTTATGGAATTAAAGGAGGTTCAGGAGGCTTAAACCTATACATCTAATAGGATTTCACAGACCAATTTGAGAAAACTAGTTAAAAAAAAAATCAACAAGTATTTCTGAAGTGCCTATTGTACTACACATAAAAACGTTTCACTTGAAATCCAAATTTAGGACAGATCTTGGTCAACTTACTTTTAGCTTTGTTACCTGTCACTACACCAAATACCCTAGACCAGTGATGGATGGTGAACTTTTAGAGTTTTGACTGATAACAGTTGGCTGCGGCACACATGCCAAAGGTTCACCCTTACTGCCGTAGCCCGTCATGGTTAAGTATGCACTTGGGAGTCCGAGGCTCGACTACACAGTGAGATCCCTTCTCAGAAAACCAAAAGCCAATCAAAAAACCTCCATCAAACCCCAAATGCCCAAGATAATCAGTTTGTGAAGAAAAAGGAGCCAAGCACAATGGCCATGCCTGGAATCTCAGCTACCCAGGAGGGTGAGGTGGGAAGATCATAAGAGCAAGGACAGTCTAGGCAACTTAACAGGCCCACTGAGAGACGGAGAAGAAAGAAAGAGAAAGAGAGAGAGAGAGAGGGAGAGGGAGAGGGAGAGGGGGAGGGGGGGGAGGGGGGGAGGGGAGGGGAGAGAAAGAAAGAAAGAAAGAAGGAAGAAATCAGGGCTGGGTATGTAGCTCAGTGACAGCATATACCTAGTTGAATCCCCAATACAAAGAATGAATGAATTAATTAATGAATGGCAGGGGATTTAGCTCAGTGGTACAGTACTTGCTTTGGATTCAATCCTTAGTATGACAAAAAAGAAAAACAAAAAAGAAGAAAGGATGGGAGGGAAGAAGGGAAGAAAAAGGAAAAGGAGATAAAGGAATAAAAACAAAAATTTTAGAAGAAAAGGATTATTTTGACTCACAGTTTTAGTGTTTGCTTGTTTGTTTTGTTTTTTTGAAACAGGATCTCACTATATAGTTCAAGCTGGCCTCGAACTCGCTATACAGCCCAGGCTGTCCTCCTGCCTCAGCCTCCTTTCAGGTGTATGCCACCATGCCCAGCCTGATTCACAGTTTTCAAGGTCTCAGTCTGTGACTGGCTGATGTGGTTGCTTTGGGTCTGGAGCAGCACTTCATGGCAAGAGCAGTGGCATAGCAAAGCCACTCAGTTTGCAGCCAGGAAGTGAAGGAGACAGAGGGAGGGGGATGGAGCCCCACTGCACTCTCAAGGACACACATTCAGTGACTTTAAGACCACCCCCAAGGCTCCACCTCCTAAAAGTTCCCAAGCTTCCAACAGAGACAAGCTACAGACCAAACCTTTAACAGCCTTTGTGGGACTCTTAATATCCCAACTACAGGGGCTGCAGGTGCAGATGCAGCTCAGTGTTCAGTGTGCAGAAGGGCCTGGGTTCATTCTCTGGCACTACCAAAAAAAATCCATATCATAACATTAGTCTAAAGACATTCTGGCTAATATTTAAGACTTAGTTGTCATATATAGGAGATAAAGCATTTCTTTATTAGCTGAGTTATATAAGCAAAATATGTTTTTCAAGCTAGGAGTTTCAGCTAAATGAGGACAGAAAATAAAAAGATTATTTAAGGCAATAAATAATTTACTTGTTCACAGTAATAAATAAGCATTAAACTTTATAAGTAGAAGTCTAACACTCCTAACTTTCAGTTTCTGTGACTTTATCATGCAGCAAATATTTTCTTACTAAAAAAAATTAGGGAGCCAGGCATGGTGGCGCACACCTGTAATCCCAGCACTTGGAGGCTGAGCCAGGAGGATGGTTGCAAGTTCAAGGCCAGCCTAGATTACCAAGCGAGCTCAATGCCAGCCTGAACTGCATAGTGAGACCCTGACTCAAAAAGACAAAAAAAAAAAAAAAAAAAAAAATTGGAAACCAGGTGTCTTGGTACAGACCTGTAATCTCAGCACTCAGGAGGCCAAGGGAAAATGACTACCACAAATTTAAAGCCAAACAGGGCCAGCTTGAACAATATAGTGAGACCCTGTCTCAAAACAACAAACAAAACCGTGCATGGGGGCTCATGCCTGTAATCCCAGCAATTGGGAGACTGAGGCAGGAGGATCATTCCAAGTTCAAGGCCAGCCTGGGCTACATTAGTGAGTTCAAGGCCAATCTGAACTGCATAGTGAGACTCTGTCTCAAGACCAAAAAATAAAAAATAAAAAATAAAATGATAGGAATAATAGAATATATACACATGCACACACATAGGAACACTAAGATGAAAGACATGGTATGGTGTCAGAGCATGAGCAGAATGCTTTTCAGATGTAATCTTCAAGTATCACCAGAGAACTGTGGGTGAACACAAATCATGTGGGCTTAAATTACTCTAGAATTTCCATAAACTAACAAAGATGGTACTGTATCTCTCAATTTAGATGTAGAAAAATACATGACAGTTTGGATACTCAGCTGTAGTTTAAGACTAATGTGTATAAAAATATTTATAAGCTTATATAAAACCTATGGAACTTGGTAAACTTTGGAGAAGTAAATGTGCTGAGAAATGAACTTCTTATAAATATATTTCAGTTTTTTGCAATAAACCATTTGCTGGTTTGAGACCAACCTGGCCTATGCAGCCAAGTTCAAGGCCCTTTGGACTACACAGTGAGAGCCGTTTCAAATAGAACAGAACAAAGCAAAACAACAAAACATCAGATAATACTAACCCAGTAAATCCCTAAAGCCTAAAACTGCAACAGTGTTTTTAATACTCTCAGAAAAGGAAAAAAGTTGAATGTAGAGTAAGAAAATAAATCAAGAAGGTGATTATTTTCCTGTGCTTCATTAATCAAGTCAGGAGAAATTCTGTCTCTGTAGCCTTTCTTCTCCAACCACTCTTTTGGGAAGACTTTCCTCAAAATGCAGATATCCCACAAGCCTTTCCAGGAAGACCCTGAAAAGACACGGCCTCAACGCTCTACACAGACACTCTGGAGTCTACAAAGCACCTAGGGGTTTGTCCTCAAAGCACTGACAACCAAGACCCGAGTTTGGCCTCAAACTGATGTGCTACTCTGCAAACCACCCATCTATTCCAGGCCTGAGCCCACAGGAGCCGCCTTCACAACTCTTAGGTAGCTCAGTATCAAGCCTGCACCCTTCTCATCACTCTCAGAATCAACCTGGAAGTCCGTACTCTAGATGGAGTGTTGGTTATATAGGTGAACCCATCTTTCCTGAACATTTCACTACACGTAGAAATCACCTGGGCTGATAAAATTTATTGTTTATTACTGAGCTGGTCTACAACGCTCTGTGATCTGGCCCTGCTAGTCTCTCAAATTTATCTTACGCCCAACTTACCCCTCACTGTCCTTGGGTTACAACGGAACTTCTTTCAGTTGCTCCAAGAACAAGTTCTTTCCCTCACCTCAAGAGCACCATTCCTTTCAGTCTTGAACACACGTCACCCAACTCTGCCCTACCCTAACCCCTCTCTCCTAGTTCAGTGGTGGCAAACCTATGGCGCATGTGACACAGTTCGTTATCTTTGAAAGCTATACAAGGTTTGTCATCACCGTCCTCGTTAACTCCTGCACTTTACTAGTCTTAGCTTAGGTGCCTTTTTCCTCCAGGAAGATTTCGTTCCTTCCTCCTTCAACCATGTATAAAAGCACATGCTCATCTGTGCAGACTACATTCTCTTAGTGCTTAAAGAAACATGCCTCAGATTGCAAAGTCCAAGACAGCAGCACCATGCCTGTTATTATTCACTGTTGCAGCCCAGCCCAAGGCATACCACAGATGATCAGCAGATACTCACTTAATGAATGACAAATAAAGGCATAAGGACATTAGTCATTCTGACCTATAAACCCTTCTCATTTTGCTGACTCAGACAGGCTGCCTAAAGTCTGATCCCAGCTCAAACCTGCAATCTCAAAACTATGTGTGAAGGCATCACAGGTCTGGCCCTAGTTCTGTTTGAGTTTCCTATCTCAGAAGAGGACATTTTACAGGGTCACAGAACTGAAGGTGACAACAAAGAGCAAGATGAATTTATGCTTAACTTGTACATGTCAGGCACTTGTCTAACCTCTCAACTAACAGAATTCATTTGTCCAAAGTTCTGTGTGAGACGTTCCTCTCTATGGCTGTGGTCACACTGGACAATACAGGGCGGCGTAACTCCAGCCTCCCCTGACAGGAAATCAGCGATGAGACCCCTGCAAGCTTTCAACTTTGAAAAGTTAAAAAAGAAGCCACTGAGTTCCCTAAAAGTTCTCTCCCTTGCAAAGTTGTTGAGGCAGTGAGAAGGAAAATGTGGATGAGTCAGTGTGAGTCAGTGTGAAGAAAAAAGCTCTGCTTCTGGTAAACACTTTGCTCTTTTACAGAAAGGATTAGGATTATCCGATTCTCGCTACTAAAAATACACAAGTAACAGGTGGTATACATTATATAAGTAGTTCCAAAACAGAGACTCAGATCACTGACTCTAAAAAGGGAATAGTTTATCAGCCTCGGGCCAGACCTTCCCCAGAGCCTGTTTCTTTCTGGAGAAGTTTCAACAGTAAGTAAACATTTCCTTTAGAACAATTAATACCCTAAATCCTCCCAATCCTCACTCAAGTGACCTAAAGGAATGACTGAGACTCCTTTACAATAACCACAACTTCATGAGTACCTGTTACGAAGCAACAACCTCACCAGGCACTTCGTACGATTCATCTTTAAACTGCACAGTATTCCTGTGAGATGGGTGTTACTATAAATGACTTACAGATCAGGAACCTGGAGTTCACAGAGGTTAAGTGATTATCCAAGGCTGCACGGTGGCAGTGCGGATTTGTACTCAGACTGACTTGGAAGTGCATGCTCGCTTTCTTGTACTCCAAATTGAATTCAGACACACCTAAGATTCACCACTTGGAAAGCAATGTACCAGGTACCATTGGGGATACAAGGAAAAAAAGACTGTTTCAATTATTTAAAAAATGAAGTTAAAAAAAATTAAACAGGTAAATGAAACTATCTAAGATGAGGGATTTACTGTACCTACTTATAGGATCTTGAGCAAGGCCTGCCACACAGGTGCTGCCCAGGAAATTATTACTGAAATATATGTGGAAGAGAGCAGAAACACAGAATCAAGAGAAACACAAGGCAGTCTGTGGGTACTGTCACAGAAGAGAACTGCTGAGGGGTTAGGCTGTATCTTGACATAAGGCTCCAAGGAAGATTCATAAACAATATGGCATTTGAGACAAACTGACAAAAGCACTTTGACAGGCAACAGAGAAGTGTAAAGAGATCATTGTAGTACAGGGAATAGTACAGTTTGAATAAACCCCCTCAGTACTTTAGCAAAACAGAGAGACATAAAGCTGGAAAAACTGAAATTGTGTGAACTCTGAATCTACCTCGAGTCCCTTCCCATGGAAAGGCACAGGAATTACAAATACTTCCTAGTTGGTTCAGATCCATGGAGAAACACACTTAATGGCTGCATAAATCAAGACCGGCTGTATAGCCTTCCTGGAACAAAGTGGTGGTGGTAGAGTGTAATTGAATAAATGAATGCATACACACAGACCCAGAATGTACACGGGTGTATGACAAAAAGAGCATGACAGCTAAATTTACCACCGTCATTACCTCAGCAGTAAATCATTGGACTACAGGTTCTGGAAACTCGTATGTTCTTTTACTTTAAACTCCTTCACTAGGGGACTCACTAAATCAATGAGCTGTTAAACATCCGGTAACTTATGGGCAATTTTATAAGAACAGATATTGTCCCTTACCCTGCTTCACTTTCAAATATCAAAACATTATATAAGTAGAAAGCCTCTTTATAACCATCTAAGCCTAGTATTTAACTCTTTTTAAATATGTAACATTATTTGCACATAGTTTTAGAGGCAATGTATTTTTTTCAGAAAGCACCTACGATGTACAAGGAAAATGGTACTTTATTTTTGTGCAATCTAAGATCAAACCCAGGGTCTTGCACATGCTAGGCAGGGGTTTTCTCTTATCTTTTCCCTTTTATCTCAGAGTGAATTATCAAATCCATAATATACTTTCAAGTACAGTAGTGCAACAAAATGCACAGGCACACAGATAGACTCAATAAAGCATAGGTAGCAAAATATTAACAACTGTGTTTTGTCTAGATATATAGATTTGTTGTACTCTTCTTAAATTTTTTCTGTAAGTATGACTTCTTCACCATGAAAGGCTTGGGGGGGAGGTCCATTTGGCTCTCATTAAATAAAAGGTTGAGAGCACTGACTCTAGCTGGGTGAGGTGTGGCACACCTGTAATTCAGTCACTTGGCAGGAGAGGCAGGGGGATCATTGTGAGTTCAAGGCCAGCTGGGCTACATAGTGAGTTCAAGGCCAACTTGGACCACATAGCAAGAACCTGTCTCAAAAAAATAAAACACAACACTACTGAGCCGAGAGCTTGTCAGCTTATGCATGTTATTTTCCCTTCCTGTGTCCTAGTTTCCCCACCTATAATTTAAGGATAACAACAGTACCTATCTAATAGAGCTGTTAGAAGTATTAAATGAGCCAGGCGTGGCAGCATAGGGCTGTAATCCCAGCACTTGGGATGCCGAGGCGGGAGGGTCTTTGCAAGTTTTTTTTTTTTTTTGCGGTACTGGGGATCGAACTCCAGACCCTGCGCTTGCTAGGCAAGCGCTTATTCCACTGAGCTATATCCCCAGCCCAAGGGTCTTTGCAAGTTTGAGACCAGCCTGGGCTACAAAGTGAGCTTAAGGCCAGCCTGGCACACTCTGGCATAGAAGACACTACTAAAGTCATAGCTACTACATTATCAATATATTTAGTAAATAGTCACTCACTCATGTGTCTGCTCATTTTCTACTCTTGAGTTATTACTATGAGCAGAAAAGTTGGAAATTCTGAGCCCAGAGTCATTTCACTGTTTCCTTCCAATGAAATCCTTTCTCCTTATCTTCCTTCTTGATTATGCTCCAGGCAGACAGATATTACCTATGCCTCTGACACACTACTGTTTTTTCTCAGATAGCTCCTGACCTGATTCTCTCCTCTGCCCCAATACTTCTCTTTAAGTGAAGGAGGAAGACTTTCGTTCTTGGCCAAGAATCCCCACCAGAACAGCTTTTTTATTCCTCGCTGCCTCCTAGTCCTACCCACCCTTCAGGATGCTACCCAAGCACCAGCCACTTTGGGAGCCTTGCCGGCCGCAGTCATCACTGGGCTGTCCATTATGGGGACCTTCTCCCAGGAACTTAACACAGGACTGCCTCGTAGTGTCAACTACCTTGCAATGTATAGATTATCTTCCCAACCAGACTTTAAAATCTTAAGGACAAGGGCTATGCCCTTCTTTATTATGTACTTTCCTAGGCTTCTCAGTCTCTCACGAAGATGTGCGGTGCATTGTTCTCTGATCTGGGATGCTGCATTTGCTAAGAATATGCCCTTGCCTTTAATGCAGCCTCAAATAAAACTTGATCCAAAGGCTGTGCCCCAAACAGAGCAGTTCACTTGTGGTCAAGGGGGATCCCAGTGAATTTCAACTTGCAGTTGCTACATGACGGTCAGAGGCCAAGGCGCACTGAAGGACAGATCTAGGATGCCATGCGGTACCTCTTCACTAGCACATTCAAAGCCCACCATGTACTATCTTCTTTTCCCTATAAGCAAACACATCATCCTATCTGAACTCCTGACTCAAAGGGCCAATGTGCTGTGACCAGTGAGTGCTATTCTGAGGGTGACAGGACCAGAGATCTTTTTCCTAAATGGTTTCCACAGAGGGGCCTCCATATAGGGGCTGGATGGTAGCTCAGTGGTACAGCACTTGCCTAGCATACACAGGGCCTGTGCTCCATCCCCAGCATTTCAAAAAGAAAAAAGTAATCCATACATGGAATGGGGGAAGAGAAGATAAAAAAATAATAATAAAAGCATCATTCCAGACTGAGACTTCAGTGCCAGCACCAGAGAATTCCAATGAGCTCAGCAGGACCAGTAGCTCCCTTGCTTACAACCTGCCAGTTAGTTGTTCCCACTGTGCTTAGAATAACAGCCACACACTTGGTCACAGTTTACAAAGCCTGATGCGGTGACCCTGGCCTTGACCATGTCTCTCATCTGAAATTCTTCCACTCTCCCTGTTACTCTCTAATCCCCAACTCACGGTCCTATTTGTTCACTGCATAGGACAAACTTACCTCCACTCTAGGACTTTGTGACTGGGCTTCTAGATGTGGCTCTACTACTTTCCAACTGTGTGACCACAGGTAATAATAACTCACTTTCCTCATCCCTTAAGTTCAGTCATTCAGGAGATATTTACTGAGTGCCTACTATATTCCATGTCCTGTTCTAGTCACTGGAGATAAACTAATGAACAGAACCAACAACTTATCTTCTACTTCACAAAACAAAAAGCAATTAAACAAATAATTTCAGAGAGCAGCAAATTCTTTTTTCTTCCTCTTTTCGGTGATACTGGAGATTGAACCCAGGCCCTCACCCCTGTGAAGCAAGTACTCTAACATTAGGCTACACCCCCAGCCCTTTAAAATTTTTATTTTATTTTAAAAGATGAAAGACATGTTGGAAGTTTCAGTACATGGTCAATTGGTCCCTTACTTTGGTTATGGTGAGGCAACAAATCACAGCAGGAAATATGTTACAGAGCAAATTGTTTGCCTCATGGCTAGGTTTAATTTTGAGATAGAGTTAAAATTGCCTACATCGGACTCAAACTTGCAATCCTCCTATCTCATGCTCCAGAGTAGCTAAGATCACACGCATGTGTCACTACACCCAACTCAGACAGTAGCGGATTCTACGGAGAAAAACACAGTAAGGGACAGATGAACTAAAGGAAGTGAGGAGCAGGCTCATCAGAGGAGTCAGGCAAGGTTACCTTGAGGAGGTGACATCTGAACAAAGACCTAAGGAAGATGTATCAAGACTTGAAACACAGGAAAGAGCTCTCCCCAGGCACAGAACAGAGAGCAAGCGCCCTGAGGAGGGGGTTCCAGAGCATACCCCACTTAGAACAGATTTTGATTTATGGATGGTTAGAAGCTGGTAAGGAAAAAAAAAAAAAAAAAGCACTGCAGCTAGAGAGACAGCCAGGAGCTGGGTCCCACAAGGCTCTGAAAGCCTTAGAAAAGAGCTGGATTTGATCTGATTTGATTTGATTTTTTGGTTTCTGAAAGAGAGTCTTGCTGTGTAGCTGAGGCTGCCCTGGACCTCACTATGTGGTCCAGGCTGGCCTCAAGCTTGTGGTGATACCCCTCTCTTAGCCTCCTGAGTGCTGGGATTACAAGAGGGCACCAACTCACTCCCTCAAACAGAAACTTAGGTTAGACATAACACACCTGCTAGTACAACACTGCATAAGTAACTATTAGAAATGACAGGCGTCAGGTCCTTTGAAAAGAAATAACCCTCAGAAAGAAAAAAGAATTTTAAAAAGAGACCATAAAATAATACTTAGGGTTAGAAAAAAAGAGATCATAAAATAATATTTAAATAGAATAATCTATAGGAAAAAAATTTAAAAGTTCATGTTACTGGGGCTGAATAGTAACATTAGGAAATTGCTCTTTTTGAGATAAAACTGTACCTATTATTTGTCTGTTTTTGTTATTTGGGGGTAGAAAGTCAGTATTTAGTTTGTTTGAATGAAAAGTTTATGAAACTGTAAGATGATATAAATCACAAATGCTAGGAACTCTGAATTTTATTATCTGAAACAACAAAATCAAAAATTTAAAAAGCCAAACCTAAATGGCAAGTAGTAGTCTGAATTTTAATTAAAGGTTTTAAGACTCCCTGAGGATTTCAGTCGAGGGCACTGACTTTTTGACCTGGGTTTACGTAACTCTTATGCTAGGGAACATGGCAGCTGACTATCCTGTGCAAGCACTGCAGAAATGTACTCTAACCCATTAGGGCAGCCCATTTCTCTCTTTACAGTACCTAACTCTTATCTCAGACAGATAAGTCTGTGTGGTTTGGGTGCATGTTCTGCATATTTTGAATTCTCTGCAGCACTCAGGGTAAGGAAACGTGGTTAATACTTAGGATTCAGTTAAAAGAAAACTGATTTTCTTGAGAAATTTTCTCTTTGTTTGAAAGTGGCTATGTAATGTGTGGATTATAGAGCTTTTAGTAGGAGTAAATTGTTATGAGAAAAATTCAGAAAAAGATATTATTTGTTCTCCAAAGATGATAAAGAGTCTCCTACAAAAAATTTCAACACTAATCCTCAGCTCAGGACTCCTTAACATAACTATTTTTATCCCTTCATCAATTTAGTTGAGAAATATTCCAACTCCTATGTATAGATGGACAAGCTATATAAAATGCAATGGTTTTCCTGTTCTAGAAACATTTCATAAATGGAAACAAAGCTTCCACTATCGCTATAATGTTTATGTTCCAGGTGGATGAATGATTCTGGGGATGAATACCATGAAATCTCAAAATGAGATGACAAAGGACTTGGCTAGATTTCCAAAACTCCAGAAGCAGGATCCCTCCAGACCAGAATCCCATGCTTAAAAACTGTGATTAAGGTTAATTAATCCAGAACACATCTATATGCATTCTCTCACTGCTTTATGTGACATAAGATGCTACTATTATTCCAATTTTTCAGATAAAGAAACCAGTTTGGAAAAGTTGGTGTCCAAGGTCTCCAAGTTAGTACCACAGTCACCAAACTCAGCTCTCCTAAGCTATGTAAAGATGATATTAATGGTAACAGCAGCAGCAGTGGCATTTCAGCTGTTCTCTGCACATGCATATGTCATCTGATGCGACCTTCACCATGACACTATAATAAAGGTATGGAGGTTTGTCCACGGACCACCAGCCTCTGCTTTCTCTTTCTGTACCCTGCCCATTCTATAGGCCATTACTCTCCCTAGAAAATAAAATAGGTGCCGCAAAGTCTTCAGGTTCTTTCTACACTCATCCCAAATCAAAATCTGTTCCAAGCAGGGTATGGTAGTATATACCTGTAATCCCAGTCAATGGGAGGTTGAAGCAAGAGAACCACAAGGTCAAGCCCTGCCTGGGCAACTTAGCAAGTTAATGAGACCCCTGTCTCAAAGTAAAAAAAAAAGAAGTGCTGGGGCTATAGCTCAGTGCAAAGGCACCGGGTGCAGTCGCCACTACCACACACACACACACACACACACACACACACACAAAGCAAGCAAGCAATAATAGAAGAAAGTGACACTGACCCATTCACTCATTCTATGAACATTAATTAAGCACCCATTATGTGTTAGGATATGTAGGGGCCCCACGAAGGACTTGTGGTCCTTGCCAAGCAAACAGTTTGGTAGCAGACACAAAGCAAATGCAAAAGTAATTATGGAGGAGGATTATTTATGAGTAATGCTATAAAAAGAATAGTTCAAAGTGCTATGTGATTTGGAAGAAGTCATCACATCAGAACAAGTGCACACTAGTACACAAACTCTTCTGGGACATACAAACTTTTTGACATATCACACATTATTTTAAAAAATCAAGTGAGTGGCCCACAGAAGAAAGGGAACTAAAGCAAGAGTAAAAAAGGCTCCAGAATGCCACATCCTCTCTTTTATGGTATTACAATTGTTCCCAGACTGAAATTTATGGCCTTCAGTGACCAGGGAAAGAATTTCTTGGAAGTCCTTGGATCAAAACATACTGATGAGAAAAGACTTCTTGGAAAGAGCTAACCAGAGCATCACTTTTAATACTTAAAACTGAAAAACAACATGAATGTTCAATAATGGGTTCAGTGATGTTATTCATTTCAGCTGATGGACAGAAACCCACATACCACAATTTAAAGAAGAAATAGAGTAGCTGCTCTCTCCTTGACAGAATTACCAGAACTAGTAATGGTGTGATTCTTTCTTTCTTTTTTTTTCTTTTTTGGGTTTTGTTTTGTTTTGAGACAGGGTCTCACTCACTACACAGCCCAGGGTGGCCTCTAACTCACGGCATCCTCCTGCCTCACCCTGCCAAATGCTGGGACTACAGGCATGCACCACCATGCCTGGCCTTTTGGCTTTTTAAACTTTTTTTCAGAGGTCTCTTCTATCTCTAATTTGACAAGATTTTTTTTGAGAGAGAACACCTTGCTGTCACCAGGTCTCCACACCTGGCCACAAGAGCTTATTTTTAGCCACTGACCTTTACCAGGTCTTTCAAATATATTCAACTTATGTTTCATAAAAAGGTATCCTGTATCCTTTTTTCCTTCTTGTCCTCACATTACTTAATATAATGTTTAGTTATTATGTAATTGTAAAAACAAGTTAAACTCAAATATGCTTAGAAATGAACCCAGCTGGCTCGTTACTCATGACTATCCACATCATGACAGACAGAATGTGGTTAATATCTGCCAGGTGCTATTCTAAGTACTCTGCATATATTAAGTCTTTTACTCTTCAAAAGTCTACATACTGTTGTGACCACAATTTTACAAATAAGAAACCTGAGCCGCAATGAGCTTAAGTAACTTGACTGAGGCCCTACAACTGAAAAATGGCAGAAAAAGAACTAAATTTAGGCAGTCTAGTGCCCAAGTGGTGACTTCAGTCAAATCCCTAAAACGAAACATGTATCATTCTGGTGCTCTAAAGCATAGCATGCTCACAGAAGTTTTACAAGCGGGTGGTAGTGCACATCTGTAATCCCAGCAGTAGGGAAGCTGAGACAGGAGGATCACCACAAGTTTGAGGCCAGCATGCACCACGTAGGGAGTTCAAGGCCAACCTGAACTACACTGTGAGAGCCTCTCTCAAAAAATCAAAATAACAATCACCGGGCAATGCAGCTCAGAGGTACAGTAACATGCCTAGGGAGTCCCTGGATTCAATCCCCAGTGTTAATAAGAGAGGAAGGAAGAGAGGAGGGGAAGAGAAAGAGAAAGAATACTTCCTAACAGAATCGCAATTCTGTTTCTGATTGATCTTAAGATAACTTCACTCACTTTGTGTAAATAACTTATTTAAGAACCAGGCCTAAACTAGCCATACATGCATCTGGCACTTTGGACTGCTGCTGCCAGAATTCTGCCACTAGCCTAAGAGTGAAACCAATACTCTCAGGAAGGTACAACCAAGAGAATCTAAGGCAAGGAGCCTGCAATGGCGGACCAAGTTAACCTTGAAGTCTACGTATTTTTTGACTTACAGAAGTCATACTTCCTCTAGGGGTAGGGCAAACTTTATGGTTAACTTAGTCCATGACTGCAGGTTTCCTAGCATACGTCGTGCAAGGCTGGGCATGGGTCTTCAAAACACTACTGCACCTTCTCCGTAACGTAGTTACTATACAGTAAGATTCCTTATTTAATGAGCTATTTTAAAAGTGCCTTTTGCACAGGCTTTTGAAAAAAAAGGTAATGAATCATTATACATATTTCAAAGGTCTCATAATAAACACAGCAGCTAACACTTACCTCAGGTACTTTCTACCTGCCAAGAGTATGCTGAGGCTTTTATTTCATGCAATCTTCAAAAAAAAAACCAAGGAACTCTGATTACATACATTTTACAAATGGGGAAACTAAACTCTGAAACCTAGAAATGTTAAGCAGCTTGTGCATTAAAGCAGACAGTGCCTAGGCCAACAATTGAAAACAACAAAAAGAGGACTTTATGAGCATTTTATACCGTTTCTTCATCGACAAGGTTGTGAGCCTATACTGCCTATCTCTCTCGTACTCTCATTTTCAGAGTCAACCAGCCAAGTGCTAATCTCTAACATCCCATAGCTGTTAACCATCTCAAACCAAAGGAAACTGCTAATCATGTTTTCAATAAGAAGGGTAGGAGCTGGGGATGTAGCTCAGTAATATACCACTTGCCTAGAATATGTGAGGCCCTGGGTTCAATTCTCAGCACTGAAAAAACAAAAACACTCTGCAATCAGGCCACACAGAAGCAAAGACAAGGACAGCACAAGGATAATAGGAGAAAGGCAGCTTCACTGTAGAATGACATTCAGAAACAATGGTTCTTACCTCCGCTTAAGTGCTTTAATTAATTACATATCCAATCCTAACAGCAACCTTAGGAAGTAGATGCTATTATTAACAAACTTAGACACTTATTCAGAATATTTCCAGTACATAGTGAAGCCCTGAAATTTGGTTCCCTCCCTTATTGTATAATTTGGAACAACTGTGTCTCCAAACCTGTTCCTACAGCTTTAAAATGTGCACTGTATTCCGTATACTAGGGATAGTCCCTTACTGCAGGTGTCTTTAAATATCCCACCTGCTCATGTCCTAAGCCAGTCCCAAGTAGGACAGAAACAATACTAGGGTCATGATTGTTACCAATGTGAACACAGGATGTTTGGTTCCTCCGCCAGACTTCCCTGTGCCAGAAACTGGTGGTCACCTGGCTGTTTCTCCCCACATTCATCCCTGCCTAGTCCCTTCTTTCCTCCTGCCAATCAACTAATCCTGATGAGGACCCAAGATGCTTTCTATATGGTTGGAATCATTTACTCTACATCCAGGATAAGCAGAGTCAAAAAGTATCAAAGATGTGACAATGCGGAGGGTGACATTCTTCATATATCTAATTCAACTTGAATACTAGATTACCTCACTGAGAATAGTGTCTTTTCTTTTTTCTTCAGTACTAAGGACTGAACCAAGGGCCTTCCACATGCTAGGTAAGCACTCTATCACTGAGCTATATTTCCAACCCAGTAACATACTTTTTTTAACTGTTAGTCACCCAAAAAGACTTTCAAAGGCAATTCTAAAATGAATGAATACACCGTACACCATATATCAATACATCACATAACTTTATAAATGGATCTATATACTGTGCTATTTTATAAGGAACAAGTTTGAACATAATTGAATCCTCAGCTGAGAAATTTGCTACACTTCAGAATGGTCATTGCCAGGAGTAGTGGCACACGCCTATAATCCCAGCACTCAGGAGGCTGAGGCAGGACTGCCATACGTTTGAGGCCAGGGCTACATAGTGAGTTCAAGACCAGCCTGAACTACACACCATGAAGATCTTGTCTTAAAAACAAAAACAAACAACAACAACAACAACAAAACCAGAATGGCCATTGGAATACTGGAACAATATGGTTTGACCATAGGAGGGAGAATACATATATACACACACACACACACACACATATTTGTGTGTGTGCACATGTGCAGCAGGGTGTTACTAGGGACTGAACTCAGGGCTTTGCGCCAAGCTACAGCACCAATCCTTTATTTTATTTTATACGTTATTTTGAGTCAAGGTCTTACGAAGTCACTAAGCTGTCCAAGCTAGGCTTGAACTTTGAACCCTCTGACCTCAGCCTCCCAGAATGCTGGGGTTATAGGTGTATGACTACCATGCCAACTTTGTATCTACACTGTCGGTCATACTGGAGACTGAACCCAAGGCTTCACACATATTAGGCAAATTCTCTACCACTAACCAACATCCCCATCTTTTTTTTTTTTTAAGTACTAGAGATTGAATCCAGAACCTCAGCACTAAGCTACATCCTCAGCCCTTTCTAAAATTTTATTTTCAGACAGAGTCTTGCTAAGTTGCCTAGGCTAGCCTCCAATTTATGATTTTCCTGCCTCAACCTCCAGAGTAGCTAGGGTTACAAGTCTGTGTCTAGTGAATAAACTACATTATAGCTCAGACAGATAGAACAGAAATAGAAGTTTTACAAAAGAAAGCTTGTTCTTAGTTTATAAGATACACTTTTTTCCCTTTTCTTTCATCTTTCAGTTCTTTAATGTAAAAATGTAAGGCTGGGCATGTTGGCGCATGCTTGTACTCAGGCACCTGAGGCAAGAGGATTGCCATGAGTTTAACGCCAGCCTGAACTACACTGTGAGACCCTGTCTCAAATAAATTAATAAGTAAGATGTAACTCCTCCACTAAGTGGAAGATTATTCCCCTCTTTCTTCCCTTCTAACACACATTTTTGTTCCGATTCTCTTTTCATTATCAACATGTTAATTACAAAGCCCCTGGGACTCACTGTGATATTTCCATACATGCACGTATCTTACACTGATCATGTCCATTCACCTTCTTCTAGCACTCCTGCCACCAGGCACCCTTCCTAGTCCCTCGTGAGCACTACTCTACTTTCATACAGGTGGACTTTTTGTTTTTTCTCAAGGAGGTTTTTTTTGGGGAGGTACTGGAAATCAAACCCATGACCTCAACCTTGCCAGTGAGTTCCAGGCCAGCCTGGGCTGCACAGCAACACCAGTCTCAAACCCTCCTCAGATGGTTATAAACTAATTATCTCCATATATTTTTTCATACAGATATGTACATGCACACTTAAAGAACATACTGTACTATAATCTGCCTTTTACACCTAACATATAAATCATATGAAGCAAACATTGTTCTACTATATATAGCTTCCACCTAATTCTTTTTTAATGGTTGAGGTATCCATCAGATGGCTGCACCATAATAGAACCAGTCTGTTTTCAGTTTTTCAATATTGTAAAATCATCACAGTCAGTATCTTTGCATACTTTTTCCTGATGTCTTCTTACAGAGACTAGTTTTCACCTCCCCCTTTCTGGTATCAATATTCTAATTTTCCCACAGAAAAGCTACCTCTTCTTCATCCTAACACCCACCCTATCCTCTCACTCTCAACTTAGGCAACTCAGTCTATGTGGCAAGACTTGGCATATTTATTTTTCGGTTTACTTCTAAGGGTCTTTTATGCTGCTATTGTGATTTCTCCTACAATTACATTTTCATATTGCTTGCATAAAGCGGTTGCTTTTGGGGGAGGGCATGTAAACATAAATAAAATGTGTTATGTTCATGTACCAACTCCCCACAATGAATACAAGCATTATATACTGCAAACATGTACCAATAAATTTTTTAAATAAAGTTATTGCTTTTTGGAGCTGGAGGGCCTAACTCAGTGGTAGAACATACTCTTAGCATGCTTAAGGCCCTCCCCAGCACCAAAAAAGAAGAGGAGGAGGAGGAAGCGGTAGAGGTAGAAGAGGAGAGAAGGGAAGGGTAGTAGCTGATTAGCGGGGAGGAAGAGAAGGAAGCAGCCACTGCTTTTTCTCTGTCTTATAGCTGCTTGTTCACTTAACCTTATTATATGTAAATATTTTAAACTTAATTCTCTTGCATTTTCTCAGCAGATAATCACATCATAGATAGAAAATTATATTTTCTAGGTAGTGATTAAGTCCAAAAGCTCTGAGCTCAGACAGTCAAAATACAAGATTCATATACAGTTTGATTTTGGGTAAACATTTTTACCTTAGTTTCCTAACCCATCAACCAGGGAAAATAAGGTTTATCAGGGCCTATAACATATTTATTGGTTCAATAAATGCCTGTTACCTGCCAATAATAAATGCTCTTTTTTTTTTTTTTTTTTGAGACAGGATCTCTCTATGTAGCCCAGGCTGGCCTCAAACTCATGGTAGTCATCTTGCCTCAGCCTCCCACATACAGGGATGTGCCATTATGCCTAGCATCTGCCAATGAAAATGTGCCTTGCTACATCATTAAATTGCTTAGGCTGGATTTGAACTTTGCAGTCTTCCTGCCTCAGCCTCCTCTAGTGCTGGGATTACAGGCATGTGCCACCACAGCTGGCTAAAAATGTGACTTTCCACATGTACACCTTCTGCTGCATTATAGTGGTTTTGTTGGAAGTTACTTCTGCCCCTACTTCTCCTAAAAGTAGAAGCCATCAGACTATTAAAGGACCTGTGCTGTGAAGCTTATCCACCTACCCTCTCAGGAAAGCTGTGTTACCAACTTTCCCCTCCAGCTCCTGCGTCTTCCTAGCCTTTCTGCTGGCTCTATGCCAACAGCATCTAAGCTCTCTGTCAGGCTTTTCATTCCCAGTCGCTCTCCACTCTTCCTCCTCCTCCTCCCCGCACAGCCAAACTCCTTGGCGCTGCCTACACTTCGTCTTTCTCACATCCCACTCTCCCCTCATCCTGCTGATACACTACACTGAACCTTTGGAGCTGCGATATAACAGATTCCGCCCCCACCTTTTCACCAAACCTGCTCAATGAGGTCCCTAGTGACCGCTCTTACCTACTCAAAGGATGCATTCTAATCTCACTTAGCTCACTGACATCGCAGCAGCATCTAGCAAAGCTGACCTCTTCCCTTGTCTTTTATTTCTACACTGTGCTCCCTCCTGTGTCTTGGGCCACTTCTTCTGGGTTTAGCCCAAATGAATAGCTCCTCCAAGAACGTGCCGTGTATAAAAAGTCCTCCCTGGATGGATGTCTTTCAGTGTCAATCTCTAAGTGCCAGCTGCAGTAGGCCTTCACGTCCGTGAACATACACTAATTCCGAATGCGTTTGGAATATGATTGCCTTATCACTTTCCCCCAGATACAGCTGACTCCTCCCACTACTCCCCCAGGACTTTCTATCAGCACCTCCCCTGAACTTCCAAACTAGGCTGGATCTGCTTCAACACGAGCATCTTCACCAGCACTTGTTTGACACATGCTTTCTTCACTGTAGCTCCTTAAGGAACCAGTTTCCTTACTACTATGTGCCTGGCACATAACCAATACTTGCTATTGTGTGGATATGGTTTGAATGTGTTCCCCAAAAGCTTATGTTTTGAAATTCAATCTCCACTCTAAAATATTAAGAGGGTAAAGACTTGACCAGAATATGGCTTTGAGAAGTGGGACCTTTGGGAGGAGATCAGGATTACATAAAGTCATCAACATAGAATACCCATGACTGAATACCGGTGGAGTGTGTGTTTGTTTGTTTGTTTGATGGCACTGGAGACTGAACCCAGGGCCTTTACAATGAGCTATCTTCTGAATCCTTTGTTTATTTTAAGACAGGGCTTCACTAAGTCACTTAGCTGCCCACGCTGGGTTCAAACTTGAGAACTTCCTACCTCAGCCTCCCACAATGGTGGAACTACAGGTTTGCACCACTACACCTGGCCTTGAATACTCATGCTCTGAGCCAGGCATGGTGGCCCACACCTGCAATCCCATCTACTCTAGAGGCTGAGGAAGTGGATCCTAAATTCAAGGTTAGCCTAGACAACTCAAAAATACCCTCTCTCAAATTTTCAAATATTAATTAAAGCAGGAAGAGAAAGGAACAGCTCAGTGATAAAGTGTTTGTCCAGCATGCATGAGAGTCTGGGTACTGCAGAAGGAAAGAGAAAGAGGAGGAGGAAGAAAACAAAGAGAAGGAAGGAAGAGGCAGAGAGAGGCCAGAAAAAAACACACTTGTGTTCCCTGTGTCCTGCCATGTGATGATCTAAGGCACGTAAGTCTGCTAATGAGACGACTAACAGGTCTGGGCCCTAGAATCTCCAATACTGTGCACTTAATTCACCTTGTTTCTCCATAACCTTGTTTCTCTATGAAGTTGCTCAGGTTCAGATATTTTGTTATAATAATGAAAAATAATCTAAAACAATATTCAGTAACTATTTTTTAAATCACCATAAATGAATGGCTGCAAAGTTAAAAGTAGATGGGGAGAGGGATGAGACCAAGGGAGAGTAAGAAAAATATCTGATCTTTCAGAAACCGCACAGACACCCAACCCCTCCTGATTAAAGCCCTGGAGAGGATAATGTGAAGTGAAATAAATCAGATGCTCAGGCTTAAACATAACATGGTTTCTCTTATACGAGAAACTCAGATTATAAATAAAGAACAAAATAAAAGACAGATAATAAGAAGTAAAGAGATCTTTCTCAAATGGGGAGGGGATCAAGAGATGGAGGGAGGGGAAAGGGAACTGGTGTGAAAAAAGAATTCAAATGTGTTGTGTACACGCATCAACTCCACACAAGGGTTGTAAACATTATCTATTAAAAACACATATTAATTTGAAAAAAAAAAACCTTTGATGACTTCTTCTACCCTCAAAATAAAGTCCAAACTCCCAAAACTGACCAAAAAAAATCTTTTAGGAGGGCCAGTTGCTTAACTCTGAAATATCAACTAGCCAGAGTACATCCACCTCTCCGAATCTTGTCTCCCACCAACCTGAAATCCCTACAGACTCCCAAAGAAACCTGTTCTCTCCCCAGGGCTGTGCCCATGCTGCTCCCTCTGCCTAAACACTGTTCTCTTCACTGGTCTCATCTTCAGGCCAGTACAAAGGCCCCCTTTGGGTCTCATATTGGAAGTCACCTTCAGTGGAATCCCTGGCCATGCTCGTCTCTGAAAATCTTGACCAACTGCCTTTACGTATTCACAGTCCTCTCTAGGTTCAAAATCATAGTTCAAATCGCAGGGGATTCCTGTTTATGGATCTTTGTCCAAATGACGGGAGGCAAAATGTCTCATTCACTCTTTTAGCCCTGGCGATAAGCCCAGGCCCTGGCTTAAAACAAATGTTCAGTGATGGTCCTTGTAATAGTAGTAGCAATAAAACTCCCAAGCACTGAGAACTTACCTGCACGGATTTCAATATAAATTTACTTTGTAATAAGCTTATCACGCAGATGCTACCACTATCCCCATTTTACTGGTGAAAAAACTGACACACAAAGAAGTGAGATCTCCGTGGCCTCCGAAGAGTCGCACACGCACACGTTTTGCAGTTTCGAGTTATTCCCGACACCCAAATAGGCAGGGCTTTGAAAAAAGAAAGAAACTTTTGAATGAGGCCAAGGAAAACGCGAAAATGCAATCAACAGCCTAACGCAACGCACCTTCTACCCAAATGCTAGGCTGGGGCACAGGGCAAAGGAGACACCACCGCTGGCGCGACGAGGTGACAAAGGTCTGGCCCCTGCGTCCTTCCCCGGCGTCTCCCGCGGCCCAGCGCCTAGTCCGTGCCGAAGAGTCGACGCCAGTCGGGGCGCGTCTGGGCCGCGACTGCCCGCTGGCCCCTGCTCACCTGCCGTCGCAAGCCTCGCCTTCTCCCCGCGCCGCCGCTCGGCGCCTCCCGGGGGCCGCCTGGCGCCCGCAACCGGCTGCCGAGCTGTTGCCTTGGCGACCTGAGCTACCGAACTCCCGCGGCGCCCGCGCTACGGCGGCTCAGATGGGACCAGGAGGATTTGCGGCCCCTTCCGCAGCCCGGGTACAGGCGGAATTGGAGCGAGGGATGGAGCCTGAGTGCTGAGCAATGAGGGATCTGGTGGTTGCGTTCGACAGCTTGGAACTAGGCTCCGGAAGGGTGGGGAAAGAAGGACAGCGAGGCCAGCAGGAGGACTTGTGTCTCCTTGTACCTCAGTTTCTCCCTTATAACCGGAGAAGGGGAAAGTTTGGGGAGGATAGGGGCCTTACGGCTGAAGCTTGCTGCAATGGAAATGTTTAAAGACTGGAAAATTGATGTGCGAGGGATGGCGGATTCTTCTTGTAATCTGAAGGAGTGTTGTGGCAGGGAAATAAATGTGTTTCTTTGGGTGAGAATTCGACCACCAGAATTAATTTCTTGATTTTTTTTTGTTTTTGTTTTTGTTCTTTTCGCCCTTTTGGTTGGCTTTGAGCTCACTTTGTAACCCAGGCTGGTCTCGAACTTGCAACGATCCTCCTGCCTCCACCTCCCCAGTGCTGGTGTTATAGGCTGCTGAGTTAGATAGAAATATTATAGGCAGTCAGACAGGGCTGGACCCTGGAAGGAGCCAACATAAAAGATAAGATACCTGTGGGCCAGACCTCAAGACAAAGGGGGTTGAACAAATGTAGCCACATACCCCTGGGTGTGAATGTGGGGAATTGATAAATAAGGAACAACCACCTTCAAAAAGCCGGGAAGTCCTTGACCCGACCCCCCACAGGAAAAGCCCGGCTCTGCATTCATGCCCTCTTGTGTGACTCGCTTCCCCATTTGATCCCAGTTTACTCAGTTTTACCTGAATAATTATCCTTGTGTCTTATTGGCTGACCATAGTTTTGTCCATTTCCCCTACCTTGGACCCCCCTCACCTCATGGTTTTTCTCTATAAAAGTCCCTAGAACAGACGGGGGGGGGGGTCGGGGGGGGACCTACAGGGAGGGGGCCCTCTGTCCCGCTCTTGGACAGAAGCTTTCTCTCAATAAATATATTTTGCTCTTAGCCTCCATTGTTCCTCAAATCCATTCTTCGATTTTAGAGAACACGAACTCATCTCAGTTATTGTTCAGGTTGGGAGTTTTTATTTTCCTGTATCACTGGGATTACTGGCACGCACCACCACGCCCGGCCAGAATTAATTTCAATGTGGGAAATAATTTAATTTGTGATCAATGATTATACTTGTAAGAATAACCCTGCAGATGTGCTGGAACCTGAAAAGCAAAAGCGCTGAGACCAGCCAAAGTGCCCATCAGCGGTGGACTGAGTAAATAAATTATGTTACATCTATAAAATGGATTACCGTGACAGGGCCCAGTGGAGTTGAGACCGTAGATACAGTTTTGGTTTGGTTTTTGTTTCTGCTACACTGGGGATTGAACCTAGGGCCTTGGCACTAAGCTACATCTCAGCCCCCTTTTAAAATTATTTTGAGACAGCCTTCCTAAATTGCCCAGGCTGGACTCCAATTTGCAACTCCTCCTGCTTTAGCCTCCCAGAGTGCTGGGATTACGGACATGTGCCGCCATTCTGGGTTGTTGATGCAGTTTAGATACAGTGCAGTCTTGAAGCCATGTATATAATAATAGTACTTTTTAAATTTTTTGTTTCCAGGAAGTTACTGGGTATCAAACCCACAGGCGCTCTCCAAATGAACTATATTGCCATCCCCATAAATTGCCCAGCCCTGCTTTTGCTTCTGCTCTTAGTCCAGTACCCCCCATCTATAAACACTCCAATCAGCAGCCAGAATAATCCTTTTAAAAATGTAAATACAAGCCAGATGTGGTAACTCATGCCTATAATCTCAGCATTTGGAAGGCTGAGGCAGTAGGATCACTGCATATTCAAGGCCAGCTTGTGCTACATACTGAATTCAAGGCTAGCCTGAACTACATACCAGACCCTGTCTCCAAAAACAAATAAAAACAAAAAAGTACAGCCAGATGTGTTGATTGACATCTTTTGACAATTTAGAGACACCCTGTCTCAAAAAAAGTAAAAAAGGGTTGGTGATGTAAATCAGCATTCTTCGGGTTTGATCCCCAGTACCAAAAACTTAATTAAGTAGAAATACAATCCTGTTCTTCTGAAAGCCCTTCAGTGGTTCTGCATTTAGAAATAAAGTTAGATTTCATGTTGTACTCAGCCAGCCGCTAAGTGAATGGCCCCCAGGATAGAGCTGCAACTATGTCTTTCACCATTTTCCCTTCTGTCCTTGCTTCAGCCACCCTGGCCTTGAGGTTTGTGTTTTGTTTTCTTTTTGTGTTGCTGAGTCTGAAATCTAGGGCTTCCCAAGGGCGGAACACCAGTTGGTTCCCTGCCCGGCTTTGTGGTTTTTTAAACGCTGGGCATTTTTCCCTTGGGACCTTTACTTTTGCTGTTCTGTATGGGGCAGCATCCTCCAAATATCCCTAAGGCTGGTTTCCTTTCTTCCTGTCTCTGCTCCTGTGTCTCATCCCCCAATGACCTGTCCTATAACCCGAACCCTAGGCCAAAGGGCTGCCTCTGGAAGGTCCACTTGTCCTAAAAAGCAAATGGAAGATGTAATGATGAAGCAGGAAAGGAATTTAATCCTTAGCTAAATTGGAAAGAGAAGAGTGACCAGGTATCTTTAGTCCTTTCTTCAGGGTTACTGACACTGAGTTTTAGTTTTAAACAGAGAAAATTAAGGTGGGGGTGAGAGGTATGCATCATATTTACTCTCTTGGTCAAACTGATCTGGTTGATCATCCTGAGGCAGGATAGAGGAAATAAAAGGTACAAAGGAGACAAGCAAATAACTAAAAATTTACTTTAAAGAAGACTGCAACTTTTGGGCCTCAGCCAGTGATACCCAAGGCAATCCATGTTAGCTCCCCTTGGTTCAGTGTAGGCTCTCACCCTAGCACATCCATCACACCAAAAATTCCTGAAAAACACCAGAAGTCTATACACTGGCTTGAGAAAGAAAAGAACAGGGAGTTGATCCTAAAATAAAAGAGCAGGTTAAGCAAACCCAAAGAATGTTTAAATTACCTATTTTTTAAAAATCCTATACCCGTAGAATAGGCTACTACCTTTCTGGGAATTAACTACCTCTTCCTGGGCTTCCTCGCCCTTCCAGAGAAGCAGAAAATGTCCCCAGTTCCGAACTGTAACGTCCCTCATTTCTATGGTCACCTGCACTCCGCTCTTAAGTGGGTCCTAAACCTTTCCCATGCTTCTTACTGACCATCCCGAAAATTCTTTCTCTGAGACAGGAGTCGTGAACCTGTCACAAAGGGTGGTTTAAATTAAATTCCTTATTTTAGTTTCTGGAACCTCAGGCCCAGCTCAGTGACAGTCTTCTTTGTGGTTCTGTGAGGTGCCTCCAGAGAAGTCCTTATTCCTTGAGGGGGGATTTGGTTTCTGTGAGAAGATTGCTCCTGCTTAGAGGGGCAGCCTTAGTTCCTGGCATGGGGTAATTGTTCCCTCTTAGCAGGACTACCTCATCATGGGGTGATCTGTCTGCCAAGCTCTGTTATTCCTGGAATGCAAAGTGCTCGCAGTTTTAGGGCAATGACTGAGGACTTCTAGGGACCACTCCAGGGATCTGGAACAAGCTGTTGTAAAAGCTGGCAACTGAGTGTCCCTGCAAACCTTGAAAATACCTTAGTTACTGTCATCCATCTTCATCCTTCAAGGGAAATAAGATAGGTTGGGTAAATGTAGGGTCATTAAACCAGATTGATTAATTGATTAATTGATTTTTTTTTTAGGGAGGGTCTCTAATTCCCTAAAGTACCCAGGCTGGACTTGAACTTGTGCTCCTCCTGTCTCAGCCTCCAAGAGAGCTGGTATTATAAACAGCTAAGTCAGGTAGAAATATTATAAACAGTCAGACCCAGCTAGGCCCTTGAAGGAGTCAGTGCAGAAGATGAGAACATATTACAACTGTGGCTGGAGGTGTATTCACTGAAAACCAGGCCTCAGGATAAAGGCAGAAGGACTAGACTTACATACCTCCCTGAGGGATAAGCAATATACTATAATTGGCATCACCTGGTCCAGTGAAGTCTAGACATCAGTCACTGAGGCGGGTAACCAGGACCTCCTGACTCATCTCTTCCATCTCTTCCTTGTTCTTTCCAGGTACTCTTGCTATGTGACCTACTTCCCCATTGGATCAATATTACCTAAGCAGCTATACTTGGAATCTTATTGGTAGATCACGGTTTTGTGCCACATTGTACCCACCTCGCAATTTTGCCCTATAAAACTTCCTTTGAGAAGTGGGCTCGTTGGCAACCCACTTTCTGGGTCCCCTCCCATCTCTCAGGAGCTGTCTTTCCTTCAATAAAATTTCCTGTTCTTAACCTCTGTTCCTCAGAATTCACTCTTCCATTTGGGGAACACAAACCTGGCGTTTTGCACATCCAGCGGGTTGGACGTTGCATTTCCTTTCTTTCCCTGTATCACTCGGCTCCTGTATCACTGGGATCATAGGCATACACCTCCACGCCCCACTGAAACAAGTTCTTAGACAGATACTCCTAAAGTAATGAACACCTCTCTGTGCGGAGCTGAGCAGGAACCTGACTCAAAGTTTAAGGTAATGAAAGGAGACAAATACAAAGGAAAGGTGGAGGTGCCAAGCGTTTCCCTGCTTTTAGTTACCCACTGGGCATCTGTAGGCCCACGTGAAGAGTCAGGAATTTTTACCAAAAGCAGCCTCTGAGCCCCTGTTGTCGTCCCACAAACTCAATTCTCTGTCTCTTCTTTTTCTTCCGCTAATTTTGCATCTGTTGTCCTATTGTGTACTTGTTTGTTGCTTGCCTCCTTTCCCTAAGGCAGAATGCCAATCTTTCAAGGACAGGCATTTTGCTGTATTTCCTACTATTTTCTCATCACTGGGAGGGTGAGTGTCTGGTGTATAGTTAAGAGTGTAGTAAATATTTATTGAATGAATAAAAACAAGGCACAGCACCACGCATTTGGAATGCTACCACATGTGAAAAGGAGAGATAGGGAATACATATAATGCCAGCATATGTGCACAACACTCTGGGAGAGATGGGAGATGGGGTGCTGGGAAGAAGGGGTAAAAGGGGGCCAGGGATATAGCTAGGTGGCACAGTGCCTGCCTGGCAAGTGCGAGGTCCTGAGTTCAATTCCCAGTGCCAAAAACAAAGGCCAAAAAAAAAAAAAAAACACCAGAAGAAGGGAAGGACATTTCATTTTCACTATATGCTTTTCATAGTTTTGATTTGTTTTGTTTGTTTGGTTGGTTGGTTGGTTGATTGGATGGTTGGTTTTTTGAAGCGGATCTTACTGCATAGCTGTAGGCTGGCCTTGAACTAATGATCCTCTTCCTGCATTACTGCACTTCTGAGTGCTGTAATGATAGGTGTGCTCCATTGTTATGGTTTGTGTCTAGATGTTCCCCCCAAAGCCTTAGGCAGTCATGGGACAGGCTTCTAGAGTTTATGATTGATTCATGGTCCAATTTTTGGATTATGGGTGTGCGTGCTACACCTGCCCTGGGGCAGATAGTTTTCATACGACGTAAGAGAGGGAAAGAGGCTGCTTGCCACAGCTCCTCCCTTTTGCTCTTGTTGCTTTTGCTGTCTTCCCTGCCATGAACTGTTGCCCTCTGCCATGTGCCACTCTGACTGGGAGCCAGCCAAGTATGGACTAAAAACTTCACCAACTGAGAGCTAAATAAACCTTTCCTTCCTTAATTTTTGGGCATCAGATATTTTGTCCCAGCAACAAGAGAAAAGTAACCAAGACAAGGCCAGGTTGGACTACATAGTGAGACCCTGTCTCAAAAAAATAACAGCTGAGGGTAGTGGCACGTGCCTGTAATTTTAGCATTCTAGAAGGCTTAAGCAGGAGGATCACCAAAGTTTGAGGCCATCCTGGGCTACATGTGAGTTCAAGGCCAGCTTGAACTACATAAGGAGACCCTGTCTCAAAACAACAACAAGATATGGTGGGGTGGGCGACAACCTACTTCTATCAATGGACATGTAAATATGAGAGGAGCTGCCTCGAGTGGCTGCAAGGCCTGTATTCTAGAGGCACTGGTGAGGGAAATCTAATCTTCCCCTGCATAAAGTGGGAAATTGGTGTGTGTAATCACAAAGACATGCCCTCCTGCTGTCGCTCAAGTGGAGGGGACACGCTTGACTGCTTAGGGCCAGAAACATCAAGAAATGTTCAAATGCTCATAGGTAAGAAAATGAGGTAGGTCTGGTGGCACATGCAGAATTCTGGGACGCTGATGCTGGAGGATTACAAGTTTGACCCCATCCTGGAGAACTTAATGACTTAGTTAGACCTGTCTCAAAATAAAAGGCTGAGGAAGTAGCTCAGGTTGAAGCCCCCCATTCAATCCCTAGAACCACACATAGAATGAGAGAGAGAGAGAGAGATGAAAGAGAGGAAGGGAAGGAGGAAGGAAGGAAGGAAAACAAAGGAAGGAAGGAGGAAGGAAGGAAGGAAAACAAAGGAAGGAAGGAGGAAGGAAAGGAGGAAGGGAGGGAGGGAGAAAGAGAGAAAGAAAAAGAAGGAAGGAAAGAAGGAAGAAAGGAAGAAAGACAGAAAGGAAAATGAAAATTTAAAAAACTATTCAGCTGGCAGCTAGATCCAGCGTTTGTAACGGAACATAAATAGTGATCACAGAATATAAATAAATATCTGACAGGACCACTCTGTATTTGGAACAAGACAGCAAGGCCAATCTGGTACTGCAAATATGATTCAACATCCTCCTCTTCAGACATGAGTGAGTGCTGCTTCTTTGCCCAAATCAAATCCAGCCTTGTTTGTATCCTCATACCTCCTGGAGAAGAATTATTAAGATACTTAATCACTTTTTTTTTTTTTTTTTTTGTCTTTTTGAGACAAAGTCTCACTATGCAGTTCAGGCTGGCCTTAAACTCACTTTGTAGTCCAGGCTGGTCTCAAACTCTCAAGGATCCTCCAGAGTCCTAGGATTACAGGTGTGAGCCACCAAGCCTGACACATATCTAATCTTTGAATTGTTCTAGTTTCTTGACTGTGTCCAGTGCAAAATCATTCCCCACTTTCTTGGTTATCTTGCACAAGCCAAACCCTATTTCTCTGGTGTGCATTCTTTCGTGTTGAATAAGCTCAATAAACCTATCTATCTATCTATCTATCTATCTATCTATCTATCTTCTGGTGTTGAGGATTGAAGCCAGGACCTTGCACATTCTTTACAGGCACAACCACTGAACCCTAGCCCCCAAAAGCTAATTCATTTGTTGTTGGTTTTGTTGGTTTTTGCTTTTTCTTATCTGTTTTTGACTACAGGTATTTGATTGACAGATTTTATTGCATTGTTACCTATTACCTATCTTCAGTTCAGTCTAGCAATGTCTAGAAATAAAGATTTGAGGTTTTTGTTTCTTTGTTGTATTTGAGACAGAGTCTTACTATGTTACTCAGGCTGGTCTTGAACTTGGAACCTCAAGCAACCCTTTTCCTCACTCTACCAGCTGGACCTACAGGTATGTGCCTTCACATGCAGTTTAGAGTCAAGAATTTTAAGAGCTACTTGATATGGCTGTGTGAAATCTAAAAGAAAATTAAGATAAAAAGCAAAATTAAACAGTATCTCCAACTGTCTTAGTTACTTTTCTCTCCTTGTTGAGACAAAATACCTGATGCCCAGAATTAAGAAAGGAAAAGTTTATTTAGCTCACTCTTTATCTCTCTTTATAGATGAGTAATACTCCATTACTAAAAAAAACCACATACACGCACATCTTTTTCATCCATTCATTGATTGATGGACATTTGGATTGCTTCCAAGATTTAGCTATTACAAACTGTGCCACTGTTAACATGGGTAGGCATATATTGCTGTGGTATGATGCTTTTAATTCTACTGGAAAGACACCCAGAAAGGGAATATCTTGGTCAAATGGGACCTCTAATCCTAGTTTTTTTAGGGAATCTCCACACTGATTTCCACAGTGGTTGCACAAGCCTACATTTCTACCGACAAGTGGAGAATGGTTCCTTTATCCATAAAATCCTGCCAGCGTTTGTTATTAGTTGTATTCTTGATAATAGCCATTCTTTCTGGTGATGAAATCTCAGTGTTGTTTTAATTTGCATTTCTCAAATGGCCAGTGATGTTGAACATTTTATATTTATTTGCCATTTGTACTTCTTTTTTTTTTTTTTGAGATAGGGTCTCTGTATGCAGTTCAGGTTGTCCTTGAGCTCACTTTGTAGTCCAGGCTGGTCTTGAACTCACAACAATCATCTTGCCTCAGCATTCCGAGTGCTGGGATTACAGGCGTGTGCCCCCACACCAGGCCCCATTTGTACTTCTGAGAAATAGCTATTCGTCTAAGATGCCCATTTTTGGATTGGATCTTTGAATTTGGATGGTCTGATTTTTTTCAGTTCTTTATAAGTTCTAGATATTAGTCCTTTGCGTAAAGAACAACTGGCATAAAAATTTTCCCACTCTGTGGGTTGTCTTTTCACTCTGTTGGTGATTTCTTTTGCTGTGCAAAAGCTTTTTAATGAAATGAGATCCCAGGTGTTGATTCTTTCTGATAGTTTCTGTGATAGTCCTGGGGTTTTGTTCATAAAGTGTTTGCTTATGTCTTCCAGAGTTCTACCTATTCTATCCTCCAGCAGATTTAGTGTTTCTGTAGTAATATTTAGATCTTTGATCCGTTTTGATTTTAGTTTAGTGCATGGTGATAGACATCAGTCTAGTTTTAGTCTTCAGCATGTAGAAAGCCAGTTTTCCCAGCATCATTTATTAAAGCGACTATCCTTCCAGGGAATGTTTGGCCCTTTTGTCAAAAATTAGGTGGTTGAGTGTATTTAGAGTTGTTTCTTTTATTCCGTGCCATTGATCCTGAGGTCTGTTTTTTTGCCAGTACCATGCTAGAGTTTTTTTTGTTCATTTTTTTTTTAATCATAGTAGCTCTGTAGCATAATTTCAAGTCAGGCTCCCGTCTTGCCTTTGTTGCTCAGAATTGCTTTTGCTATTCTAGGTTGCTATTGGCTCCAAATTAATTTTAGAATTATTTTTTCTAGTTCTGTGAGGTATGCTAATGGTATTTTGATTGGGATTGCATTAAATCTGCATAGCAGTTTGGGGAATATGGCCATTTTCACTATGTTGGTTCTTCCTACCTAAGAGTAAGGGATATCTTTCCATTTTCTGATATCTTCTTCAATCTCCTTTTTCAGTGTACTGTAGTCTTCAATGTAAAGATGTTTTGCTTCTTTTGTTATATTAATCCCTAAGTATTTCATTTTTCTATGCTATTGTGAAGGGTATTCTTTCCCTGATTTCTTTCTCGGTGAGTTTGTTATTTGTGTACAGAAATGCTATTGATTTTTGAGTGCTGACTTTATTTCCAGCTACTCTACTGAATCTGATTATTAAATCTAGAAGTCTTTTGATGGAGTTTTTGGGATCTTCTTTGTAGAGTATCATGTCATCTGCAAATAGTGATAATTTAACTTCTTCTTTTCCTATCATTATTCCTTTTTATTTGTCTTTCATGTCTAATTGCTCTGGCCAATGTTTCCAGAGTGGTGGAAATGGACATGTTTGTCTTGTTCCTGATTTTAGAGTGAAGACTTTCAGTTTTTGTCCATTTAGTGTGAACGATATTGGCTATTTGTTTGTCATGGATGGTTTTTATCAGACTGAGATAAAGACCATCTATTCCAATGTTTTGTAGAGCTTTTATTATGAATGGGTATTGGACTTTGTTAAATGCTTTTTTGAATCTATTGATATGGTGATGTGATTCTTGTCCTTTGCTCTATTGATGTGGTACATTATATTACTGATTTGCATATGTTGTAACATCTTTCAACTCATGGGATGAATCCTACTTAGTCATGCATGGTGTATAATCTTCTTGATGATTTGCTGCATTTTGTTTGCCAGTGTCTTATTGAAGATTTTTGTATCTATGTTCATTAATGAGATTGGCCTGTAGTTCCCTGTTTTGGTTGGATTCTTCTCTGGTTTTGTTATCAGGCTAATACTTGCTTCCAGGAATGAGTTTGGGAGTATTGCTTCCCTTTCCATTTCATTGAAGAGTTTAGTTGTCCTTTAGCATTAGATACTCTCCAGGTTTCTTGTAGAACTCAGCTGTGTATCCATCAGGACCTGGGCTTTTCTTTGTTGGTAGGTTTTTAATTACATCTTCAATTTCATTCATGGATATTGGGTTATTTAGAATTTTTATATCTTTTTGAGTCAGCTTCAGTATTTCATATGTATCTAGGAATCTGTCCATTTTATCTGTGTTTTCCATTTTACTAGAATAAAGTTTCTCGAAGTACATACTGATGATCTTCTGGATTTCTGCAGGGTCTGTTGTGATTTCACTCTTTTCGCTCCTCACTGCATGAATTTGAGTCTTTTCTTTCCTTTTTTTGGATAAGGTTAGCTAAGGGTTTATCAATTTTACTTAATCTCCCAAAGAACCAACTCTTTGATTCATTGATTCTTTGTATTTTCTTAGTCTCCAGTGTATTACTTTCTACTTTGATCTTTATAATTTCTTCCTTTGTGCAAGCTTTCGGCTGGTTCTTTTTCTAGAAGTTTGAGATTCGGCATTATTTTTATTTATTTATTTTAAAATTTTTTTTTATTTTTTTAGATTTTATTTTAAAGACAAAAGAATGGAGACATATGAACCAGAATAAGCCATAAACAATACAGAAAATACAAAATTATACAGAATATAGTAGGGAAGTAGCACTGGATGTTGTAGAGATTCGGCATTAGATTATTTGAGCCCATTCTGTCTTCCTGGTATGGGTATTTAGCACTATAAATTTCCCTCTTTGGACTGCTTTCATTTCATGTTGTACTGGCATTATCATTTAGTTGTTCTTATAGTTTATGTCTAGATGTCCCCCCAAAGCCTCATGCAGTCATGGGAGTGGGCTTCTAGAGTTTGTAATTGATCATGGTCAATGCTGGGGTTATGGGTGTAGGAGCTGCACCTTCCCTGGGGCGGGCAGCCTGCATACGATATAAGGGAGGGAAAGAGGCTGCTCTTGCTCGTTTCTTTTTGCTCTTGTTGCTTTTGCTGTTTTCCACCACCATGAACTGTTGCCCTCTGTCATGTGCCACTCTGCCTTGGAGCCAGCCAAGTATGGACTGAAACCTCCACAAAGAGTGAGCTAAATAAACCTTTCCTTTCTTAATTCTGGGCATTAAGTATTTGTCTCAACAAGGAGAGAAAAGTAACTAAGACAGTTGTAGATACTGTTTAATTTTTTCTTTAATTTCATCTGTGACCCATTTGTTGTTCAGTAGGGTGTTATCTAATTTCCACGTATTTATAGAGTTTTTGTGGGGTTTTTTTGCTATTGATTTCCAGCTGTATGTGCTATGGTCAGTTAATGTGCAAGGGATAATTTCAGTTCCATTGCATTTACTTAAGCATGTTCTATGGGCTAGTATGTGGTTTATTTTGGAGAACATCCCATATGCAGCTGAGAAGAATGTGTACTCTGATGTTGTGGAGTCAAACACTGTAGACATCTATTAAGTCCCATTTGTTCACAAGTTTGGTTCAGTTCTGATATTTCTTTATTTATTCTGATATTTCTTTCTTTCTTTATTTTTTAATGTAGTTGATCTATTTGTGACAATGGGGTATTAGGGTCTCTCATTACAACTGTGTCAGTGTTTATTTGATTTTTCAGGTCCATTAATATTTGTTTTATATAGTTGGGTGCTCCTGTGTTTGGTGCATGTAATGGTTGATACACTGTGTCAATTTGAGAAGTTTTGAAGTTTAACATAGCAGGAGGCCAGGGTCCCTTACTTTGTAAACATCCTCATCCTGTGGCCAGAGGAGGTTAAGGAGATGGTTTAAGTGCTACACCTGCCCTAGGGGGTGGTAGCTGCTTACAATATAAGGGAGAAGAGGCTTGTTCTCCCCCGATTTTGCTATTATGGCTTGGTTGTCTTCTGCTGCCTTAAAGTGTTGCTCCTGTGCCATGTGCCACCCTTGCCTTGGAGCCAGCTGATTATGAACTGAAACCTCCACAAACTGTGAGCTAAATAAACCTTTTTTTCCTTAATTTTGGGTGTCAGGTATTTTCTCTCTGCAGAGAGAAAAGTACCCAAGACAGTGCCTGTATATTTATGATTGTTATCTCTTCTTTTTGGAGTTTTCCCTTAACAAAAATGTAGTGATCCTTTTTTATCTCTTTGATCTGTCTTTAGCCCATTGGTTGGAGATAGGATATGCCTTTCAATGTTAATAACCTGTCCCTGCGCTCTTAGATCCTTTTACTTACTCCAAATGATGTGGATCCCACATTGTGTAACAGTTAAAATTATAGGAATCATTGGGCGTGGTGGTGCACATCTGTAATCCCAGCACTCAGGAGGCTGAGGTAGGAGGGTCAAGGCCAGGCTGGACTACATAATGAAACCTTGTTTCAAAAAAACAAAACAAAAAATTACAGGAGGCCATTGTTTTGGTCTTATCTCCTACTTTGGGGTCCACTAGACCAGGTTAAAATCACAATGGAGGGGCTGGGGATATAGCTCAGTGGAATAAGCGCTTGCTAAGCAGGGTCCTGAGTTCGATCCCCAGTACCGCAAAAAAAAAAAAAAATCACAATGGAGTAGCTCATATTCAAGTTCTGTGTCTCTAAACTGAGATTAAACTGCTTACCTCACTTTCCCAAAAATCAGGATTAGAAGTAACAGGCACATTCCAAACGGCCAGTTTTAACCAACATAATAAAGTTCATACTACATGAAACAACTAACCTGAAATAACCAGTGATAACTACTCAGGTATTTTTCCATTGTTCTGTCTTCCTATCCCTGCTTTATAAAGTAACTTTGAAATGACCGGTCTTTTTTTTTTTTTTCTTTCTAATACTGGGTATCCAATGCACGGCTTTCCAGCTGAGCTATGAATATTCCCATGCTGTGCCAGGTGGCAGCCAGAGGCCCAGTGACAGACATAAGCAGTAAAAGGATTGACCCATAGACAAGAAATATGAGAAAGACAAGAGCTTGTTTAGATCACTGATCGCACTGTCAGGAGGGACAGTGGGCAAGTTTCCAAGGGAGGACTCACACAGTTGGGCAAGAGACTGGGGTTTTTCATAAGGGAATCAAAGACATAGTAAAGGGTCTGACTTGGCAACTATAGATATCTTAGAAACGCCTTTTCCAGAACATAGTGTTGTTCCTTGTTAACCTTTCCCAAACATCTATAACTAAGCTTGTACACAGAGAAGGTATCTGTAGTAATCTTTTGGGGAAAGATATAACCATAGCTCAAGGAAGGACAGGGTGATTTTTGTATTTTATCTTGTACTGTTTTTAGTTCTAATTAGTGCAGTGTTTTATGACTGTCCAGTATGGGCTGAGAAGTGTGTTGTCAAGGAAGTTTAGGTGTTGAGAATTTTAACTCTTTTCTCACCGCTTTCCAGCCCTTTAAGACACTTTTGCAGAAAAAAAAAAAAAAAAAAGACACTTCTGCGGGGGTGTACCGGGAATTGAACTCAGGACCTTACACTTGCCAGGCAGGTGCTTGTGCTGCTGAGCTACATCCCTGGCCCCTAAGATGCTTAAAAAAAATTGAGACAGACTCTCACTAAATTGCTAAATTGCCAGGCCAGGTTCAAGCTTGGAAACCACCTGCCTCAGCCTCCCAGAATGCTGGAATTACAGACCAGGGCCACAGCTGGCATTGTTTATGCTTTTTTTGGGCTTTTCTGTCTATAAAACCAACCTCCTTTCCTCAGATCATTAGAACATTTGTATTATTTTATTTTTTGAGACAGGTCTGTTATGGTTTGGAGGTTATTTTTGCAAGGGAACACACTATAATACAGGACACATATTTTATATGATTATTTATAATAGTCACCCAAAAAACGATATACAAAAGAGTGCAGGAAATCTGTCCACACACTATAGACCTAGAATCCAGCTGAGGGCCTAGATCCTGTGATAATGCTCTACATAAGTCCAGCTGAAGACCTAGAGCCCATAACAATGCCGTTACAAATCCAACTGGAGGCCGAGCCCATAACAATATCTCATGTAGGCCTGTTTCAGGGATCTTTGCTGGGAAGGCCCAAAGGTCAGTGGTGGAATCTAGAAAGTCTGTGCCAGTAGGATGAAGGATCTGTGCTGGCAGGCCGAGGGATCTGCACTGGAGCCAGGAAACGACTCCCAGAAGAACCAGAGCTCCCAAAAGTTAACACAGCCACCCTCAGCCACAGTGAGGCCCCAAGCCCCTCTGATGATCGGGACGGCTGAGTTCCCATCAGGGACGCCAAGGCAGCAGGCTTCTCCTGGAGACCGGCAGTGCACCATCTTCCCCTCCGGAGCCAGGAAGCGACGCTCAAAGTGAGGACCAGAGCTCCCCCAAAGTGAACCAAAGCCATTGTCGGTGCTAATGAGGTCCTGAGCTCGTAGAAGGATGAAAACAGCCAAGTTCATCAGGAAAGCCAGCATGATGAGCTCCTCTAACAGAACCAACAGCTCCTTACAGCTTCCACCAGCTCCAACAGCCTTTCTCTGCTCCCAACAGCCTCACTTTTCCTTCTCCAGTTCTGCCTTCAATGCTGCTAGCAACAATCCCCAGGTGGGCGTCCCACACCCAGCACCACGCTCACTCAGTGCAGCTGGGGGTTATAAATTGACCACCAGAGGGCTGGGGATATAGCTCAGTGGAATAAGTGCTTGCCTGGCAAGCACAAGGTCCTGAGTTCAATCCCCAGTACCGCAAAAAAAAAAAAAAAATAAATAAATAAAAAAAAAAAATAAATTGACCACCAGTTATAAGTCCACTACAGGGTCTCACTATGTAGCCCAGGCTGGCCTTGAACTCACAGCCATCCTCCTGCCACAGCTTCCTGAATGCTGGGATTACAGGCATGTGCCACGCTGTGCTGCCGTTTATTCTATTTTATGGAATGAAGCGTTGTACGGATTATTAGGTTGACAGGACTGAAGTTTTAGTTCAGGGTTAGTGCTTGCCTAATGTGCCCAGGATCACGATTTCATGTGTTCAATTTGTTTGTTTGTTTCTTTTGGTACCGGGGATCAAACTCAGGACCTTGCACTTGCCAGGCAGGTGCTTATGCCACCGAACTATATCCCCGGGTCAGGATCGTGGTTTCAACCCCCAGGACAAAAACAAAAAAATTTAAATTTATCAAAAGACCACTTGAAGACTATTTCCCGACTAAGTTACTTTCCCCTTAAATAGTAAGCACGAGTGGGGCATGGTGGTGTACACCTGTAATCCCAGCAGCGGGATTGCCATGGTTCAAGGCCAGCCTCACCTGCCTCAAAAAACAGCACTAAATCACTAAATATGCTCTTTTTTTGGAGGCAGGGGATCTAATCCAGTGCTTCCTGCAGGCTAGGAAAGCTGCTCTCTATCCCTGACCTACGTCCTGAGTATTTTTTTATTGAAGCACTCCCCATACTACTTCTTTAATAGTACTTAGGCGTGCGCCACCACGCCCGGCTGTTACTGTGTCTAGAACTGCACTTCTGTACCAGTCTTCACACAGGACGGAATTTAAGCAAACACAAGCAAAAGAATGAGCCTTTGACAGCTTCTGCAACCCTCCGCTGGTTTAACTCCGCCTTTTCCTCTGTCAACCAATGAGAAGCGCCGTCTCAGCAACCAGCGACAGGGGAGGTGGGCGGAGCCACGCAAGTGACGCGAGCCGCGAGTCCTGCGAAGGGTGGGCCCTGCTTCCGGCTTGAGGTGCGCTAGCGTTTCTGTGGTGACGCCGTAGCTGGCAGTTACCTCAGCTCAAGAAGCCAGCAGGCCAGCAGCCTCCATTATCGGCGTCACCATGGGTGCTGTGCTGGGTGTTTTCTCCCTCGCCAGCTGGGTGAGTTTGGAGTCCTGTGTCCTCGCCGGACCTGCGGTTCGAGGAAGGACGATGGGGAGCCCCGAGTCCAGATCTGGACAGGCCTAAGCTCTAGAGACCCTCAGGGAGACGGGATGGGCTCTGGACTGTGGAGGCCCCGGGGGTCCAGGCCCCCATGTGCAGTGCCTGCGGGTCGGAGTCGGGCGGCTACTCCTCCGCGTTAGTATGGTGAGGTGGGAGGCCCAATGGCTATTGTTTACAACCCGGATCTCCCCGCCCCCGGGAGCCTTCCGCACTCCAGGTGCCTCTAGAGCTAGATTAGGACGAAGGACTGAGAGCTCCCGCGGCAGGAACTCTTCGTTTCGTTTTGAAACATTTTTTTAAAGTGTCGTAATTTGGAACCGAGCTGGTGGCATACTCGGGAAGCTGAGGCAGGAGGATCGCCGCGAGTTCGAGGCCATCCTGAACTACATAGTGAGACCCTGCCTCGAAAAACCAACAAACCAACAAACAAAAACAAAACACAGAACTGTGGCGTCATTTATTTTCGGTGGCTTGAGTAATATTTTTATTCCGTAGCAGAGGATTTGCCAAAGTTACAGAGTGGGATTTAACCTCGCCCTGCTACAGCTCTGGTCTGTAGCCGTGACTTCACTTTGTGGAGCCTATACAAGTCATTGATCTGTGAGGATACGCACTTTAGCATTCCTCGTTTGAGGATAAAGTGAATCAATGAGTTGAATCACTTTGTAAATGCTAGACATTTTTAAAAGGAAAATTTTAGGGTTTATGAAAGAGAATATGCTGAATTCCCTCAGATGCCTGCTTCCAGCCTTACTGGGGGTTTGAGCCAAAAGCCCTGGCTGTGGGGTTCCAACAAGACCAGCTTGCCCGGCCTGTGACACCAATCAAGGAGACTATGACAAGCAGGAAAAGCACTTTGGTCAGCATGGCCATGCTGGGAAGCACAGATAATTTTATAAAAGCTCAAGGTCTGTCTTCCAGGGACTGACTGAAGCTTTAATTTTTTTTTCATTTTGTTTTAAAGATAAAAGAATGAAAACATATTAACAAACACAGAAACATAAACAAAACAACATAAAAACCATAAAAGCAATACAGAATTTCAGACAAGGTGGTAAGAAGTTAACAATAGTTGTATTACATATTGTTAACTTCTAACTGGTTACTCAGACAAACAAATACAGGCATGTAAGATTTGATCAAACAAACATTAACTGGTCCTTTCAATAAAGCAATAGAAGTTAGTAATAAATTATCTTAGCTATCTTGTGTATACATGTATACATATCTTTTCCTGTTGATACAGGAAAATAAAAACTCCCAACCTGAATGATATCTGGGAGGACTTCGTGTTCTTTAAAATTGGGGAATGAATTTTAAGAACAACGGAGGTTAAGAGCAGAATATATTTATTGAGGGAAAGAAAGCTTCTGTCCAAGAGAGGGTCAGAAGGGGGCCCGAGTGGGTCGCGGAGGCCCTTGCCCTTCCCAGGGATTTTATAGAGCAAAACCCCAGGGTGAGGCAGGTCCAAGATGGGGGGAAATGGGAAATTACAAGGGGTGCATGAGGTGGGACAAAACTGTGGTCAGCCAGTAAGATTACAAATGTAATTGTTCAGGTAAAATTGAGTAAACTGGAATCAAATGAGTCATGTAGCAAGGGGGCATGAATACAGAACAGGGGCTTTTCCTGTAGGGGGTTGGGCTAGTGACCCTTTCTGGCTTTTTGAAGGTGGTTGTTACTTAGAATATCAATCCCTGACGTTTACACCTCGGGAGGTGTGTGGGTGTATTTGTTTAGCCCTTTTGTCTTGAGGTCCGGCCCACAGGTATCTTGTCTTTCCTGTTGGCCCTTTTGCGGGCCTGCCCTGTCTGACCGCCTATAATAACTCTATCTAACTCAGCGGCCTATAATACTTTCTTTCATTTCTTCTTTCTCTCATCTCAGTTGTTCTTTTTCTTTCTTTATTTATTTATTTTTTTTTTTTGTCTTTTTTTGAGACAGGGTCTCCCTGTGTAATTCTAGCTGGGCTGGTACTCACTTTGTAGCCCAGATTGGTCTTGAACTCCCAGCAATCCTCCTGCCTCAGCCTCCCAAGTGCTGGGATTATAGGCCTGTGCCACTGCACCCGGCTGTTCTGTCCTTTTGAGAAGTTTCTTTCCCTTTCACAATACGTATTGTACCTTTTAGAGTTTATTCACTCCTTCAGGTTCTTACAGTAGGGAAACAATACGATGTTTACACATGAGTCTGATTTATTTCACTTATGAGTATGGTCTCTAATTGTGTCCATTTACCTGTAAAAGCCTTGAATTTATCTTTCTTTATAAGTGAGCAGTATTCTATTATAAGGTGTTTTCTAGAAAGGGGGAAAAGGCACCGAAGGGTTGGAGGTTTGCATAGCCATCCTGTTCTAGATGTGGTCTGGTTGGTGGTATCTCAGAACGGTTCTGTGAGGCTCTTAGAGAGCCGTCCTCTCCTGGGGCAGTGAGATGACTGCCCCAGCTTTGGGGGCAGCCTCAGTTCCTGTCCTGGGGTCATTGCACCCGACTGGGGGAATGGTGGCCTTACAGACTGGTGTGTGAGGCTCTGCTGTTCCTGAAATCTGAGGTGGCGGCAGGTTGAAGACAGTGACTACAACTTCCAGGAATTGCTCCAGTGGGTCCGGCATTGGCGACTGAGTGTCCCCATAAACCCTGGAAGTTAGTTACTTTTATCTTGGTGTTTTTAAGTCTTGAAACAGAGTGAGAGGGGCTAGGTAAATTTAAGAGTTGATCCATTTTGTGATATAGACACTCCTTAAATGTTTAAAAGCAAGATTTTAGAAAAAATGGTCAAGCATCTGATCACAAATCTTCCCTGATCTTAGGCCCTCTGACATCCCCTTCCTCAGGAATACAACCTTGTATTTTCTTTAGCCTTGAGGGAGCTAGCCCCAGCTGTCCATCTCTGTCATCTCCTCTCACAGGAAGGCAGCACCCAGAGCCGCTGATAAAACTAACAACTACAGGCTGTAAACAAGTTTTACAGCATCCTAACAGTTTGGGAACAAAGGATCCCTGTTTCACCTCAAGGCTAAGATAAGGAGGTGACATGGAATGACTGTCTTTGCCTTGCTTTGTGATCCCCACCCCCAAACGATATACAGGAAAGCTCCCCTCTTTGTCTGATGCTCAGACCTGGAACACTGAGCTGGTATGTCCCTCAACCAGTGAAGTCCTCTTGTTTCATCCCTGTACTCTCCAGTCTCTTGGACTTCCCACAGCAGTTTACAGGTCTACGTGTAGAGCTGGGCAGGGATCTGACCCAAATATCTGAGGTAGGAAGGGAGACATAAAGAGAAGACAGAGATGTATACTTTGTCCTGCTTTTAACCACCCACTGGGCATCTGCGGGCCCAGCTTCTAGGTCCCTGTTAAATGAGAGGATGGTTCATTTGAAATCATTTCCCAGTTTCCCTGCTGATGTCACTGACCATGGATGCAGCCTAAGCACATTCCAAATATCATTTCTTAGGGACGCGATGTATTTTCCGTCCTGGCATGTTGTTGATTTTAGAAAGGATGTCGAGTCACTTGAGGTTCACTGAGCAGTGGCTTTCCAATTTTTCTGATCTTGCTCTAAACTAATACATTTTACCTAGCTGGCCTAATGGCACACAAAGCTCTATGAATCAACTCTTACATTTACCATCTAATGTGCAGTTTTTCTTCCATCACATAAAAACTAAACAGGCTAAGCATAGTGGTACAGTCCTGGCATTCTGGAAGGCCGAGGCAGGAGGATAGCAAGTTTGAGCCCAGCCTGGGCAGTTTAGCAATTTTGTGAAACCCTGTTACAAAAATAAAAAATAAGTGAAAGGCTATGAATGTACCTTGGTGAAGGCCCTAGACTCAGTCCCCTAAACCACATACACACAGAAATTGTGGTCAGTTGGATTTTACTATCTACTAGTGGATCAACCCTGTTTACAAAACAGATTTTAAAAAATATAGCCAGGTATGTTGATACATGCCTGTAATCCAGAACTCAGAAAGCTGATACAGGAAGATCCCCACAATTTCAAGGACAACCTGAATTACCTAATGAGAAAGTCATTAAGGAGTAAATTGGTATTTTGAAACAAATACATCTTTTCTATTTTGATAGCCTAAAATAAGGTGTTTTTTGTTTTTGGTACCAGGGTTGGAACTCAGGACCTTGCACTTGCCAGGCAGGTGCTTATGCCACTGAGCTATATATATCCCCAGCCCAAGATTTTGGTTTTGATTTGAAGCTGAGTTTTGAATTGATGCCATTCAAACATTTATATCTGTACATTCTTTTTTGTTAATAATTTGTTTAGTAGGAACAGAAAGGAGTTCAGAATACTGTACCAGAGAGTGGAAAAAGTGCTAAAAATAATACAAAAGGAAACAAGACAGGAGGGGGCTGGGAGTATGGCTAAATGATAACGTGCTTACTTAGCATGGTGGGTGGGAGTCCTGGGTTTGAAACCCACCATTGTATTACAGAAGGCAGAGAACATAATTTGATTTGCTTTTTTTTTTTTTTTTTTTTGCGGTACTGGGGATCGAACTCAGGACCCTGCGCTTGCTAGACAAGCGCTTATTCCACTGAGCTATATCCCCAGCCCGGCAGAGAACATAATTGTGCAGATCCTCATTATATGGTTTTACAGGTGTTGTGTATGCGTGCACACACATGGACCTGCCAGGGGCCTAGCACATGCAAAGCATACAGTTGTACCACTGAACCACATCCCTAGCACTACAAATTTTTAAGGAATTTGGCTTTTACTGTTAAGTAACGTGGGAAGCCAGTAGAGTTTGAAAAATGGTATGATCTGACTCTTTTGGGTTTTTGGTGGTACTGGGAGTTGAGCCTCAGCCCTTTGCACTGAGCTGGATCTCTGGTCTGACCATCCGTCCGCCTATATATCCATCCATTCACCATCCATCATGCTGACCTTAGGCTGGGGATATAGGTCAATGGCACAAGCGCCTACCTGGCAAGAGCAAGGTTCTGAGTTCGACTTCCTATACAAAAAAAAAAAAAAAAAAGCTGGCCTTGAACTCACATTGTAGCCCAGAGTGGCCTTGAACTGGCAGCGATCCTGATCCTGCATCAGGCCCCACGTGTTGGGATTGCAACTGTGTGCCATCACGCCTAGTTTATTTTTTAATTTTTATTTTAAGACAGAGTCTAAGTTACTGAGTTGCCCAGACTGGGCTCAAATTTGTGATCCTCCTGCCTCAGCCTCCCAGAGTGCTAGGATTATAAGCATAGGCCACCACACCCGCCTTGCCGAATGTTTCAGCAGGGTTGGTTCTGGATGCTTTGTGGAGAATAGGCGGTAGAAGAGTATGAGTGAAATAAGCTGGGGAGGAAATACTCCCTCCCTCTTTGGTGCTGGAGCCTTGGCAGCTGGACTGACCAGAGACAGATAACAAGAGAAAACAATAGTGTGTTTATTTTTAAAACGTTTTCCATAAAAGAGTTAATTATGCAAGATGCGTAGAGCAGTGCCTGGTGATGAGTAACTCACAGGGGTGGCTGGAAGTTTTGGCTTCCGTCCCTGATTTAGTAGGAGAAAGAAGGAGAGGAGAAACGTGTTTGGGAAGAACAAATTATGTGCTGTGTATGTAATGGAGATAGGATCTTGCTATAGTCGAGGCTGGCCTCGAACTCATGCTGATCCTCTTGCCTCAGTCTCTCAAAAACCAAATATATATGTCTTTAAGGGAGCACAAATGGTATTTTAGAAGAATGAATGGAAGATGAGATTTGTGAGAATGCTTATTTACACAGGTGTGAGAGGTTATCCTATGGCCGTAAAACTTACAAAGGAAATTTATGATAGCCATATTCCCTAGGAGTTGTTCTTTATAGTCATAGGAGGAAAGTTCTGATAAGAGGGTGTGTGTGTGAGTGTGTGTGTGTGTGTGTGTGTGTGTGTTAGGGACTGAACCCAGGGCCTTCACATTGAGCTATAGACCCAGCCCTGTTGACTTTTATGTTTTGAGACAGAGTCTCACTGAGTCACTGAGTTTCCCAGGCTGGGCTCAATCTGATGATCCTCCTGCTTCAGCATCCTAGAGTGCTGGGATTCAGATGCTTGCCATCACACATGGCCCTTTTTTATTTTTTATTTTTGGCACTGGTGGCGATGGAACCCGTGGTTTCTGCCCTAACTTTGTTCATGCTAAGAAATTGCTGCAGTAGTAAGCTATATCACCAACCTAAAAAGCCCTTGTACCCTGTGCCTATAGAATCTCAAATGCCTTTGCTTTAAAATAATCTTTATACTACTTCAGAAGTTCCAAATGAGTCTCTACAATGAGACAGGATATATTGTATTGAATCAGGATGAGAATTGATAGTAGTGGCTTGGACCAGGGTGAGAACAAAGAAGGATGCTATGTTACTGTTTTTTGTCTTTTAGAGACGGTCTTATTACACAGTTCAGGCTGGCCTTGAGCTTACTTTGTAGCCCAGGCTGGTCTTGAAATTTACAACAATCCTCCTGCCTCAACCCCTGAGTGCTGGGATTACAGGTGTGTGCCACCATGCCCAACTATGCTATGAAAGTGAATGTGTTATTGGGTAATTTTATGGCTTGCCAATCACAAGTATTCCAGGTGCTTCTTGCTTTAAACAAAGAATTGGGACAGAAGAAACCAAAAATGGTATGAAAGGTTTATTTGAAAAGTATAGGGTGGAAATAATTAAAAGCATCATACCATAGTGATATATGTGCTCTCATGTTTATAATTTGTGATAGCCAAGTCTTTAGAAACAACCCAAATGCCCATCACCTGATGAATTGGTGAAGAAAATGTGGGGTTTTTTTATACCATCGAGTACTACTTCTTTACTACCATAAAGAAGGATAAGCTTGAGACATTTCTAGATAAATTGATGCACCTTGAGACCATACTGTGAAGTGAAATAAGCTGAACACACGTGTAAATATGGCATTGTTTCTCTGGTGTGAGAAACACAGTGTAAATAAGGAACAAAATGTACAATGGGTATTATGAAATAGGAAGAAAATGTTCAAATGGGTAGCAGAACAAGGGAGGGAGGAGGAGGAAAGGAAAGATGGGAAAAGTTTTAAAAAATCAGAAAAGGAAAAAATCAAAGTTTTTATAAATGGGGAGGGGTTAAAGTATGGTTCGGGGGTGGGAAAAGAAAGAAACATTGTTAGGTACAGGTACAAAGTCTCTATGATGAATGTGATCATTATGTATATCTAAAATGTACCAATAAAATCTGATTGGGAAAGAAAAAACAGATTGAAGACAAATTAGACTATGGAAAAAGGAAAGTACAGGGTGAATGGGTATAAGAGAAACCAGCTCTGCAGAGCAAACTTGGGCCCAACAAGAGAAAAATAAAGTAAAAGCAAAACTAAAAGTATGCGCTGCACCAGAGAAAAGTAGTGTGCGCTGTTGTTGAACTCAGGATATCCGCTCCCCATGGCATCTGGTTGTCTTTTATGCAGTTGACACCTTGTGGGAGCTCTAAGGAAGTTCTACGCAGGGGGTCCAGGTGTTACCCTGGGACCTTGTAATTGACAGATCCCTCACATTTCCCAGCCAGTTTTGCCACAGCCTATCTCCCCACCAGTTGGGTCCTGGATATATTTTGAGGAGAGCGGTGATATGCAGGCACACTGCATGAGAATTTTGAAAAAGGGAAGGTAATCAGGGTGACCCAGGCTTTTGGCCCAAGCAGCAAAATATAAGAGTTGTCCTTTAGTGAGATAGGAAAAAGATGTAAAATACAGTAGGATAGGTTTGTTGTACGGATATTTGCTGATATCCTGTTATGTCCAGGTGCAAGAGATAAAATGCTAAAGGTGGTCCGTCTTTCAAAATATTTCCATTCCCTTGAAAGTAGCCCAATATAAGTAGGTGTACTAGTTTGCTAGGACTGTATAACAAAGTACCATGGACTGGGTAACTTAAACCACTGTGGAGGACCATCTGGATGACTCTCCTTGAAAGAAGAGCAGTTATGTCTATCTTGGCTAAACCTGGCCCTATTTCCATGTATTGATATGTACAGAGCTGGCTAGGGCTTTTCCTTTTAGTCTTTGAAGCAAGTACGCACCCCTACTACCTCGACTTGTGTTATGCAGATTACCGCTTCTGCATATCCTCTCTCTGAGTATTGCAGAGGTAACGTCAGGCCTCCTACCCAGCCCAGCTCACAGCACTCACATTCTTCCCGCCATTCTCACAGTCTTATCTTCAAGCCACTCCCTTCTTCACAAACTAATAAAACCCGAGTTCAGCCCTGGGTCGAGGCCTTTGTTCTGGTTAGCCATCATGCCAGCTGGACTTAGGACTCATCCCCACAGCTACAAATATGCCTTAGGGTCACTATTCCAGCCATGGGTTACACTGGAAGTGGTAATTGGAATTAACTTTTCCATCGGATTACAAATATAAATGACAAGGGTGGGAAGGGCTCTTACAAATTTATTGTCCCTCAGTTCTGCAATCTGTAAGTCTGAGTTTGGGGCCTGCAGGGTTAGTTCCTCCTGCGATTGGTGAAGGAGAATCTGTCCCATGCCTCCTATGTTTGACATTGCTTAGCTTGTAAATCTCTCTTATGTTCATATGGCTTCTCCCTAAGTTGCAAACCTAGGTCCATTTCTACTTTTTATGACTCTAGTCATACTGGATTTTATGTACACCCTACTACAGTATAACCCTACTTTAGTTACAGTAATTATATCTGCAGTGACCCTGTTTGCAAATAAGGTCAGTCTGAGGTACTGGAGATGAGGAATTCAATATATGTATTTTGAGGGGTAGTCAAAGGAGGCAGCATATTGGACTAAATAACCCTTACAACCTCCCAACCGAGTGGATGGTGAAAGTTTAAATAAATGAGACAATTGAAATGATTTCAGGGCTCCAGGAGGAAATAACTCTCTTACAGCTTCAATATTCTCTGAGTTTAGGCAAAGACTTCTCTGGGCAGCCCGTATTTATTTGGTTTTTCAAAGGAGGAGGATACTCAAGAAAATGCAGGAATCTCACCAGACCTTCGGAGAATTTTCCCAAGTAGTAAATTATGTCAGTCAGGAGAACCACCTTATCTTTAGGTTGGTGTTTATTGTAGGAGTGTGGAGCCTGCTGCTGCAGTCTCCTTGTAGTTAATTGGGGTTGGAGCCAGATGTCCTCAGCTGTGGCCTTGTCTTGTACTTTGTGGTGTCACACCTTAACAGGCCTCAGGGTGACCAGTGGCTCACAGAGGTTTACTTACTGAGTCCACTGCCTGTTTTCAGACAAGGTGCCCAAGCTTCAGACAACTCACAAGTAAACACGGAAAGCCAATTGGTTAATATTAAATCCTGCTCAGAGCCTCTTTGTAGTGGTCTCCAACAGCAGCATATCCCTAGAATCCTAACACTTGGGAGGCTTGAGGCAGGAGGATTGCCATTTGGGCTGCATAGTGAGTTAAAGACCGCCCTGAGCAACATAGCAAGACTATTTCAAACATCAAAAAAATGAAAGAACTTTAAGGAAATACAATTCAACCCTTAACAGACAGTAGGCAATTATTATGCAGATTTTTGAATTGGTTAGGCCAAAAATAGCTAAAGGGCCATGGGAGTGTTACAGTGCTGACAAAATAAACCTGGAGTAATCATTGTCATTGTTTTTTGGCTACAAAATGCCTGCCTTTGTATTTTCAGATGTAGACCTGGTCTTTTGGCCTCAGGCTGCCCAGTCTATTTTCCTTGCTTGTAATTACACATAAAAATAGCTACCATGGTATACTGAGTCTTTTCTATATCAAGTGTTACAGTATGTACTTTATGTTCTCTTTTACATTAATTTTACTTATTTATTTTTAAAATTTTTATTTAAAAAATTTTCGGGGGCTACTGGGAATCGAACTAAGGACCTTGCACTTGCCAGGCAGGTGCTTGTGCCGCTGAGCTATATCCCCAGCCCTGTGCTTTATATTTTGACATCTCATTCTTCACACAGTAACCCTTTTCAGGTAGGCAGTATTACATCTATTTTTGCCGATAGCTTAACAATGCTTTTAAGAAGGTTAGCAGATTGCTCCAAACCATACTACTCTGGTAAAGTAGAAACTATTGCATGGACAAGGTACCATCTGTAAAAGGTAAAGATTATTTTTGGATTCTATAAAACCAGAGTCCTCCATTGTTTACATCTGCTTTTACTGATTCGGAATTAGCTTATCCTGGTAATGTGACTTGATAACCTCACCTGTCAAAGTAAGCCAGGCAGATTTGTTAGCAGATTTTAACGTACCACATTGTTTTTTTATTCTCAAAATTGAAAGTAAAATTCACGTAGTGTAATATTAACCATTTTATAGTGTATAATCTAGCCAGGTGTGGTGCTGTACATCTGTAATCCCAGCACTGAGGAGGCTGAGGCAGGAGAATCACCATGAGTTCAAGGCCAGCCTGGACTACATAGAGAAACCCTGTCTCAAAAACAAACAAACAAATAAAAAACAAAACAAAAAAAAGTGTGTAATCTCTTGGCATTTAGTAATTCAGTATTGTGCTGCCATTACATCTAATTGCAGAACATTTTCATCACCTTGGAGCAGTGATGGCTGACCTTTTAGAGCTTTCAGTGATAAGAACAGCCTGCTGCATGCATGCCATAGGTTTGCCGCCACTGCCCTAGAGAGAAACTTCATTCTCACTAAGCGTATTCCTGTCCCTAATCCCTGATGGTCTTTGTGTTCTGAGTTTACCTGTTTTGGATATTCCATATAAATGGAATAGTGCAGTGTATGACCTTTGGTTTGTGGCTTCTTTCACTTAGAATGATGTTTTTGAGGTGCATCCATGTTGTACCATGTATCACACTTCACTGCTTTATGTGCCTGAATAAACCATCGTATGAGAATGCCACATCTTACACCATCTTACCAATAATGGGTATTTGGGTTGCTTCCGCTTTCAGTGATTGTAAATGATACTACTCTGAGTAATCATATATAAACTCATTTGAATATTTGCTTCATTTCTTTTGAGTATATGTCCTTAAGAGTGGAAAAGCTGGATTGTCTGGTAATCTATGTTTAATTTTTTTGAGGAACTTCCAGGTTACTCATAAGTGGAAGTAAATGATACCTACTATCATAATTTGTGAGAAAGTTTCCATGTAATATTGCTTTGGGCTGTGACACCATCTCTGTTAACAAGGCTTAGTAAATAGTAAGGGCAGCAAGGTGGAGGGAGGAAAATTCTGTTATTGAGTCCATTTTACAGATGCAAATATTGGGTTAGCCAGTTACGGTGGCGCATACCTGTAATCCCAGCACTCTGGAGGCTGAGACAGGAAGATTACTGTGAATTTGAGGACAGCCTGTGCTACAGAGTGAGTTTAAGGCCAGCCTGAACTACGTAATATGACTATCTCAGATAGATAGATAGATAAGGCCAGCCTGAACTACGTAATATGACTATCTCAGATAGATAGATAGATAGATAGACAGACAGACAGACAGACAGATAGTGGGAAAATTGGGTTAGATTGTATAACCTGCTAAAATAAAATGGCAGAAATAATGTTGACTCTGAGCCTGTCCCTTAACCACATAATTCTTTCTGTTGAAATTGTCAATGCCTGGTTTGCCTCATTTTCTGCTTGCCAGTGTCTTTGCAACAAAGGTGATCTCACGTAGCCCGTGGTGTTCTCATTACAGGTTCCTTGCCTCTGTGGCAGTGCATCATGCTTGGTGTGTGGTTGCTGTCCCAAAAAGAACTCCACTGTGACTCGAGTCATCTATGCTGTAATTGTCCTCCTGGGCACGTTTGTGTCCATTATTATGCTAACAGAAAGTATGGAGGCTGAGCTGAAGAAAGTAAGTAGAAATAATAGTGCCCTTGATATACTGGTTATTTTTATTAGATTTTGCAATATTTGGTTTGTAATTGTTTCTGACAATTACAGAGAAACAGAGATTTTTTTCTGTGGTCTGGATTGGCCCTGAACACGCTGTGTAGCCCCACGTGACCTCAAACTCAGGATACTCCTGCCTCAGCCTCCCTAATGCTGGGATTACAGATGTGTGCCATCATGCCAAAGAAGAAAAAAAAATTAAAAAGGAATCCCAAAGATGGATTCTGTGGTACAAACCTGTAATCACAGCTACTCAGGAGGCTGAGGTAAGAGGATCACAGATTCATGGTAAGCCTGGGCAATTTGATAAGACTTTGTCTCCAGATAAAATTTTATAAAGCCCTTGGGATGTAGCTTTGTGCTGCCTTGGTTCAGTCCCTGGTGTTAGGGGATGGGTTGGGGCTTGATCCTAAGACATTTTCTTTCCTTGTAGGTTAAAATCTTGAGCTAGACTAGTCCTTTACCTTTGGAAAGAAAGAGGTCTGCTGTAACTGGAAAGTCTCGTGGGGAATTTAAGATAAGTTCATTAGCATGAAAGCTAAAGGAGGACACTTAATTTTTGAACACAAACTATTTATACTGTTTGGTAACAAGACTGTTAATCAGTTAGAAATCTAAGAGAAAGTACTTCCATTTGCTGAAGGAAGTCAGTTGTATAAACCCAAGTCTTCCTATAGTGAGATTGAAACTCTGATTAATGTGCATATTCCTATGACATTGAAATTTGTTTTTCTTCCTAGATTCCTGGATTCTGTGAAGGGGGATTTAAAATGGAGGTGGCTGATTTAAAGGCAGATAAAGATTGTGATGTGGTGGTTGGTTATAAAGCTGTGTATCGGATCAACTTTGCATTGGCCATCTTTTTCTTTACTTTCTGTTTACTCATGTTTAATGTAAAAACAAGTAAAGATCCCAGAGCAGCAATACACAATGGGTATGTAGGATTGTTCATTGTTTTATGAATTGGTTATATTATAGTGTGGCTCCTCCTGTCCTTCAGCAGTTAATTTTTATGAGTACATGTTTGCAGCACATAATGCTTATAAGGATTACATTCATCATGGGAGGTTGGTACATGCACATAATACATCTTAAATATTTTTATGCCCCCGTCCCCTCAGCAGTTAATGTTGCCATTCACTTAGAAGCAGTGAAATATGTGTATCAGTGGCCCAGATATTAATCTGGTCTGTTAGAGATGCGTAATTGTCACAGTGCTGGGTCTCCAAGTTTCCCAAAGTTAACCCACCCCGCTGTAGCAGCTTGATGACTCCCATGACAGAAAAATAATTTTTAGGATGTGCCAGAAAGACGCACAAGTAGGGTTTGCTAGCAAAGACAGTATAGTACACACTGAGCAAAATAATCATTATAGAGCGAAAGCAGAAGCAGTCTTTATTTTGAAGTGAACGCAAACAGCCCACTGGTTATTTAACCTGGGAAGGGGCCTGAATGTGGTAGCAAAGGGTCTTGCAGTTTAGGACTTCTATACTCAAAAAATTACTGCCGTGCTAAAATTACCCATGTGAACACAATAAGGAGTGCCACGGATACCTTGTTCTGGGCAAGAAAATTCTGCCAATCCAACGAGGCCTATGTTGAGCGTCCAGGAGCCTGGCCCTGGCTGTTGATGTGTCCTTCACCGAGTCTTTCAGACTCTCTCTTTGGCTTGGCCTTCTCCTGGTCACCTGTAACTCCCTCTGCAGGGTCCTGCTTGCCTTCAGTACATATACAAACTGATCGTTTAGATTTCTCTTTGAGAGTCTCTTGCTAGGTTAGGAAATGCTACCCAAACCTTAGAAAGCAGAACCTAAGCCCATCCACACCTGCAAAGGTTCATGGTCCACTTTGCCTTGATCTCCCTACTATTGACATTGGGGCTGTCCTTATCTCAGAGCCAAGCCCCTATAACCTTACTTTCTTAACTGAGTCAATTTTATGACCTTTGGCTGTGTCTTGAAAGTTGGAAGTTGCAGTCTTACATAGTACAATTATTAGTTATGATTTCCTTTTCTACCCATATTAAATTGTTGTGTGTCTTTTTTTTGTTTTGAGATAGGCTCTTGCTGTGTAATTCAGGCTGGTCTTAAACTCACTATGTAGCCTAGGCTAGCCTCAAAGTCATGGCAATCTTCCTGCCTCATCCTCCTACATGCTAGGATTATAGGCATGCCCAGCTAGTGTCATTTGCTTTTTCTTTCTTTCTTTTTTTTGAGAAAGTGTCTTGCTATGTAGTTTAAGGTGATCCTGGGTAGCCCAGGTTGGCCTTCTCGGCCGCATGAGTGCTGGGATTACAGACATGCACCATCACACCTGGCTCAGTGTCATTTTCAGTTGGAGCCCTGTAACATATAGGGTAGTGTTGAACCTCTGCCATGTGTGCCACAGCAGTCTGTATAATTGGAAAGTTGAAAAGGTTCGCTGTCACTGATATAGAGGATAGGGAGTTGTCTTTTTTTTTTAATTGTTACTACAGGTATCTAGATTTTTATTGAATACCTTTCAGACACTATGAGAGGCAGTAAATTTGGAGACTAAAGAGGGTTTTGTAAACTTTGTGTGTATTATAATCACCCTTAACAGGTGTAGTAAAAAAGAGTTAAATACATTGCCTAAGATCTCTCAGCCAGGGAGGTTGGAGCTTGAAGGTAGGTCTGCCAGCTGCAAAGCTTGATAACATTTTATTTTGTCATACAAGGCAGTTATTAAATAAGTAGTCCTGGGAACATTGGATATCCACATGCAGAAGGTTGAGTCAGGCCCATATGTCTCATCATGCACTAAACTAAAATAAAAATGGATCAAGGATCTAAATGTTGAAACAGAAATAGTCTGCTGGAAGATGAAAAAGGTAGATCTCTTGAAGACACAGGCATAGGCAAGGACTTTCTAAACAGAACCCCAGTGGTACAAGAAATGATACTGAGGATCAACAAATGGGATCACATCAAATTAAAAAGCTTCTGTACAACAAAGGAAGCCACCAGTAAAGTGAAGAGACAACCTACAGAATGGGAAAAAATTTTGCCAGACCTGCCAAAATAAAAGACCCAGTCAAAAAATGGACAACCAAAATGAATAGACACTTCTCAGAAATATAATGTCAAAAAGTACATGAAGAAAGGCCCAACATCGCTGGCCATTAGAGAAGTACAAATTTTAAAACAACACTGAGATTCTGTCTTAACTCCAGAAAGAATGATTGTCTCCAAAAAATCAAATAACAAATCTTGGCAAGGCTTCAGGGGAGAAAGAAGAATGCCTCCATTGTTGGTGGGAATGTGTAGTAGTACAACCACTGTGGAAATCAGTGTGGCGATTCCTCAAAAAAACTAAAACTAGAATTCATTTGACCCAGCTATTCTCCTTCTAGGTATCTTTGTGAAAGAGTTAAAGACGTCATAGTACAGAGATATGTGTTTATCCATCATTATAGCAGCATAATTTATAATAGCTAAGTCTGGGAAATAGCCATCTACAGATGGATAAAGAAAATGTGGTATTTATACAAACTGGAGTACCACAGTGTCATAAAGAAAGATAAATTTAAGTCATTTCCAGGAAAATTGATGAGACCATAATGTTGAGTGGATTAAGATACAAACTTAAATATTACATGGTTTCTCTTACATGAGGGAACTCATACACACACACACACACGTACACACACACACACACACACACACAATATATATATATATAGAGAGAGAGAGAGAGAGAGAGAGAATGCATGCAAAATAAAAGGTAAAGAGAAAGTAGGGAGATCTTTTCCAGATGGATGGGAGAACAAAAGGTGAAGGGAGGAGGAGGGAAGGGAGGGAAAGGAGATGGAAAAAAACAATGAAAACTGCTTTTGCAAATGGGAAGGGGACAGGAGCAGGGAGGGAGGGGGAGAGGGGGGAGAGGAGGGAGGGGTAGGGTAGGGGATGGAGTACAAAAAAAGAGCTTAGATGTATTACGTGTGTGTAACCACCGCTGTGATAACCATCGTTACGTACAAACACAAAAACCCTAAAACAAGGCAGTTACTAGAGATCATGGACTGAAAGATTGGTTCTGTTTTGCTAGTATTGAACTTGTGATTGTGGACAAAGATTTATGTACTGTATAAGTAGAGGATTTTGTGATAATTTTTCTCACAAACCTAATAGTTAATAGCTGTGTGTGTAGCTAACACTGTTAGAACTCCTCATAATTTTAGAAAAATCCTTACTCTCAAGTGTGGAAAGTAGGGAGATTCTTAAATTCACTTGTTTCTTCCATTATGAATGTAAATGACTTGTCCTCTGTGTTAATGTTGTCCTTTGTATGAGATATTCTCAAATCAAGTGAAGAGACAAGCCTAGACAGTTGGGTTGCAGTTACCTTTACGAGCACATGTTTACAGTGCCTAATGATGACGTGCACTATGGGGAGTTGGTACATGTACATAACACATCTTAGATCTTTTTACATCCTCCTCTCTTCCTGCTGGAATTGTTATTAAGGCTTTATTTTTGCATGTAGAAATTCATTTTTCTCAGTGTAAAGATGAAAATTAGCCTTTCATAAATGCATTTTTATATTTTTATAGGTTTTGGTTCTTCAAAATTGCTGCCATTGTTGGTATCATGGTTGGATCTTTCTACATCCCTGAGGGCTCTTTCACCTCAGGTATGGCTCACTCCTGAGAGATTAACGATAAGATGTACAGATTCTACAGGGGCTGAACTTAGATCTACATTTCCATTGGCGATTTTGCAAACTATTAAATGCGATGGTATCTAGTTATATGACTTGGTACTGATACAGGACATTGATTTAAGGATAGGATACATTCATCCCATTTCTCAGCTTTTCTGTAACTGCGTGTTAATCTTTTCCTAATATTTTAATAGTTTATCCTCTCAGTTGACAAAGTTAATCAGAGAACTTGTCAGCATGAGGACTTGTAATTCCTGTGTGTTCCATTATCCTGGTTTGAACCGGCTTCCTTAACGTGGCTTTGAGTGACAGCTGAGATTTCCATTGTGATCCTCTCTTGGCCCTGAAAAGTAAGGGAAAAGGCTTGCAGAGTTACCTAGAATGATGTGTCATAGGCTGCCCTTGGACCAAGCCAGAACAAGTTTCAAAAGGGCCGAAATCCAACTCAGAAAATGCCTTTGAGTTCAGAATTGTCATAGTCTGAACTGATAACTGCTTCAAATGTTAAAAGTTAATATTCTGCAGTGTTATTCCTGTGGCGAGAATTACTTTCTTCTTTGTTTGTAGTCTGGTTTGGCTTTGGCCTGGTGGGGGCCGTTTTATTCATCTTCGTCCAGCTGATACTCTTGGTAGACTTGGCTCACTCTTGGAACGAGACGTGGGTGAACAACATGGAAGAAGGAAACCCCAGGGTCTGGTACGCTGGTAGGTGTCTAAGCCAGTTACGCGGCGAGAGTGCGTCGGTAAGCAGGGCGGACTGTCAGCAGGGCAGACTGTCAGCAGGGCGGACTGTAAAACCGCTAGTGATTCAAAAGTAAGATACAAACTCAGTGTAGAGCTGCCTTTTTAAAAGCTATTTATTTTCCACTTGAGTCAGTTGTGAATTGCATGTATTGCTGAAAGGGAGTAGCGCAGATATTTTAAATCATTAAATTCTCCAAACTCACATATTTTTAAGATTTGTGATGGAACTACCTTGTGTTTAGTGGTGTAAGTCTGGTTTTGACAACCTGGTTTCCATGCACAGGGAGCTCAGGTGGGTCCTCCGTGCAGGATACCTGCGCACGTGCCTCAGGGGGACTGCGGTGACAGCCCTTTACTGCTTTATTCAGAGTGTGACCCTACACCTCTGGAAAGTGTTCTGGTAGGGAAAGGGCACTTAAAATGTGTAAGCTTGGAATAGTACTTACAGCTTATTTAATGATAGGAAGGCACTGTGTAGTTCTGTTTATTAGCGGTAAAGACTTAGCCGTATTTCATTTTAAACGTAACGGTTGAAGATGGCCACGGTGGGGTGCCCTACATTTCTAGCACTTGAGAGGCTGAAGCAGGAGGCTCACTGAGTCTGAGGCCTAGAATACATAATGAGACTCCATCTCAAAAAATAAAAAATGTAAATTAAAAAGTTGAGATTCTTCACCCTTTCTCTCCTCCCCTATTATAAATAGTAGATAGTCGTATGTCAGGAGCTTGGAAAGCAGAAATCATGAAAGAAAACATAGTTTTAGGGTGAGGGTATAGGTCACTGGTAGAAGGCATGCTTACCATATGTAAGCTCCTGAGTATCAAAAACCAAATTCTCCCATAACCCTAATATTTAGTAATTACTGAATGTAACATATTTGTCTGTTCTTGTCTTTTTTCTGTATGGACCTATGTGTCTTTTGAGTATAAAAAAGGATAAAGCAAATCATTATATGTAATATCGTTCATTTTTAAAAGTACATTGTGCATTTGAATGGTTTGTAGTTGGCTGTTTTGTTTTTTCAGCACTGGGGATTAAACTTAGGGCTTCACTTGCTAGGCAAGTGGTGTTCCACTGAGCTGTACCCAGCCCACTTGACAGTTTTTAAACTTAAAAAGTAGCTTGTGAATATATTTTGGCTTATAGTATAGCAATAAATTCCTCGAATGGGCACACTTTTTATTATTTCCTTAGGCCAAATTCCTGTAAGTAGAGAGGCAAAGGGTATGAATGTTTTAAATGCTTTTTGTGCATGTATCAAATTCCCGAGTTTTTTTTTTTTTTTTTTTTTGTTCCTGGAATCAAGCTCTTGAACTCAAGCTTCCCAGGCAGGCGCTGCGCTGCTAAGCTATATCCCTGACTGCTCCCCACTGCCCTTTTTTATTTTATTTTGAGACAGGTTCTCAGTAGGTCATTAAGTTGTCCAGGCTGGACTTGAATTTGCGATCCCCTTGTCTCACCTTCCCAGAGGTCTGGTAGTATAGAGGTATGCCAGTGACCACCTGGCTTCATGTTTGTGTTTTTAAGATAGGGATTTGCTGTGTCATCCAGGTTGGCCTTGAAATGTTGATCTTCCTGCCTCAGCCTCTGCTGGGATTACAGGCATACACCATACCCAGCTTTGGACTTAGCTTTAAAAAAAAAAAAAAACAAAAAACTATTTTTACCATAAATGAAAATGGTAGAAATTTGTAAAGAACAGAGCTGGGGATATGGTTAACAGGTAGCACACTTACTTCATAGCCCTGGGTTTGCTCCCTAGCACTGCAAAAGAAAAAAGATTTCTCAGGAACAAAACATTGAATTGTCTACTTCCCTACGACCCATTTTCTTCTCTAACAGTAGCCACTGTTAACCAAACATTTGCAGTCACATGTTTTTTCATTTAAATGTAAACAGGATCATACTATGTGTTATTTTATGATTTGTTCATTTCCTATATGATGAACATTTGTCCATACCAATGTACATAGGTATTCATTTAACAGCTGCGTGGGGTTCCATTCCATGTAATTCCTTGGTGTTCCACAACATAGTATACCATAACAGACTTCACCTTTATCCTAGTCTTGATCACTTAGGTTGTTTGAAGTACTGTTCCAGTTTTTGTCATTCATTTGAGCTGGGAATCTTTAAATTCCTTTACTTGTTTTGTTTTGTTTAGTATTGAGGGTTGAATCCAGGGCCTTCACATTGAGCGGCATCCCCAGTTTTTTTCTGATAGAGAAATTTTGTATATTCAGATGAAAAAGCAATAAACATCCATTGAGATAAACACTATAGAAACTAATTTTTCTCGGAACAGTTTGTGCTTTGAAATGAGCACAAGCTTACTTAGTATTCTGATGTTTCATGTTTTCTAATTTTACAGTTTTACAGCTAACTGTTGTTTATCCTTGTAAATGGAAAAGAACATTTTGGTAGATATTTGAAAATAGCAAACGAGCCACATAGTCTCGTAATTTGTGATGGGAGACAAGTGTAATAGGCAGTGGCTGCAGAGGAAACACTGTCTGAAAAAGACACCTGTTTGGGGGCCGGGGATATATATAGCTCAGTGACAGTGCCTTTCTGGCAAGTGCGAGGTCCTGAGTTTGATTCCTAGTATCCGGGGCAAAAAAAGATGCCTGTTCTGTTTCTTCCTAACATCATCCTTGGTGTATAGCTTGTTATGAACTGTGTCATCTGGAGGGGCCAGGGATCATCTAGGTTGCTAAGAAAAGTTTACAATACACATTACTTAGCATGTAGTTAGCAATTTACTCCAGCTGGAATGGTCACACATCTGGTCACTCAATTCATGAAACCACTTGAAGTAACCCATGAAGTGAATTTACTTGCTTGTTGGGTTTTAGAATTTAACATTAAGGCAATTTAGTACAAGTTGAGAATTTGTCTTCTTTATTTTGCTTTGCTTTGCTTTGCTTTGTTTTGAGGCAGGGTCTCACTATGTGCATTAGGCTGGCTTTGAACTCACTTTGTGACCCATGCTGGCCTCCAACTCATGGTAATGCTCCTGCCTTAGCCTCCTAAGTACTGAGATTACACACGTGCACCATTGCACCAGGCTACAACCTGAAATTTTAACCTTGGGACTTAAAGAATTTTGTGAATTAATGTGAATTAATGCCTCTAATTTTGTGAATCAAAAGTGAATTAATGCCTCTTCGTTTAAGAGAAAATTGGTCTTAATTGTAGAAATTCATTAGAATTGTGGGCATTCATCATTCATACTTGTTCCCCTTTTTCCAGCTTTAGTTTCTGTCACAAGCTTATTTTACATCCTATCAATCGTCTCTGTCGGACTGCTCTACACATACTACACCAAACCAGATCACTGCACAGAAAACAAGTTCTTCATCAGTACCAATCTGATCCTTTGCGTTGTGGTTTCCGTGGTATCCATCCTCCCGAAAGTGCAGGTATGGTTGGTTATTTTCTCCTGCTTCCTCTCTAAAAGGATTTTAAATAATGCATATTTTTCCATTTTATGATAAACTCTTCATAGTCAGCAACTTAATAAACATGTGCTTTTGAGTGCCTGTATCAGAACTAATTTCACTGTCATTAAAGAAAACTAGGTAACTTGGAAATACATAGTTCTTATGGAAATGTTTACATCATGGGAGAGATTCTTAGTAGTAATTGGCCAAGATATTTTAGGGGTGTCAAGCTAGAAAAAGATTGGCTGATTTTGATATTTCAAAGCACAATGCCTGCTTTTGTGTTTCATCTTATAAGTACTATATGTAGCTGCACTAGCTTAGTGGGAGAACGCAGGCCTAGGCTGGATAAGTTCCTGTGTTTGATCACCAGCACCAATGAATAAATACAAGACTTTGAAAAATTTGTAGATATAACATCTAGATACCATCTCACCTTTTAGAAGTGAGAAAATTCAAAGAAGTGAGAGGTCACCTAGATAGATGGTGATAGGGCTGAGTTTAGACTCCTTCCAGTTTATCAAGGAACTAGAAAATCAACGCCCCTGTGTGATACATAGGATTTTCAGGATTATGAAATGCGTGAGAACCAGCAATGACTGCTTTGTCTTACAGGTTTTGCAGGCTAGGTCATACTGAAAGGTGGTTGTCATCTTTTCAGCTATCAAGCGAAACCAGAAGGTTCTCTGTTACTGACAGTTGGAGTGAATCCTAGGGAATTACATTGGCTTTTAGAAAGTCAACCCTTGGGATTCCTGCGGCATTGTTTTCCTTTTGACTCCACAGGAACACCAGCCTCGTTCTGGCCTCCTGCAGTCCTCTCTCATCACTCTCTACACCCTGTACCTCACGTGGTCAGCCATGACCAATGGACCCGGTAAGGGAATGTCAGCACCTCACTCATTTGATCAAAGGAGAGAAGTATTCCTCTGGTGGGTCCAAAAACTAGAGCTAGAACAAATGTAAAATGAATAGAAACTACACATAAATATATAGGGTTTGCTGAAGTTTACTCCCTGCATCTGTTCTTCAGTACTCATAGCTGGCAGCCTGAGGGACCACAGTCCTTTGGAGATGTAGGTTTTTCTAGCCAGGACTGAGTCATACTAGTCAAGAGCACTGGACACAGGTGACTTTGTTTTGGCCTTTCATAGAGTTGTTTTAATTGAATTTTACTTAGATGTCTTAGGCTCTAACAAATAGCTGGAGGAAATCTTTTATAGCTACTATAGGATTATTTCTCTATAGGATATCCTGTTAAGTCTTTTTAAGGTAAGTAAGAGTTGCAGATGCCCTCCCCCAAGGATATATTGAAGGAAAAGCAGGGATAAGCTCTGGTGTAAAGCTTTGACACCAGAACTAAAAGGATTTGTCCCTTAAACCAATGATGGCGAACCTTTAGAGCTTTCAGTGATACAAATAACCCACTATGGCACACATGCCATAGGTTTGCCACCACTGCTTTGAACCATAAAACCAATAATATCATAATAGACATTCGTAAAATCTGACAGAAAATGTTTCTCTTTTGTTCTCAAAATTGAATCACACTGGTTGTGACATAAACTTACCAGCCGCTGAGTTTGAGGTTTCTCAGCATAGGGCCGCCATCTGGACTGAAAGGTGTGTAGGCAGCCTCAGCTCCTTGCTTGCTGTAGATGAGGACTCACTAAGGCTGTGTACGTTCCCCTTTTCAGACCGTCGCTGCAACCCCAGGCTCTTGAACATCATTACCCACATAGCCGCACCGGCCCTGGCTCCTGCCAACACAACTGCTGTGGTCCCCACCACAGCTCCACCTTCAGAGGCTCCGCCTTTAGGGAACAGGCGCTTTCTGAGCACAGAGAATATTTTGGGTGTGATTGTCTCTGCGATCTGCCTTTTGTATTCTAGGTAAGTTAAAAGGAACTTAGTATGATATTCTTGTGAAAGTTACTATTGGAGTTAAGAGAAGCTATTTCGCTTTCAAAACCAGTGTTAGGAATTAAACAACTGAGCTGTCTGTAAGGAAAAGACCTTTACTCATCTGCCTTACTCATCTTGTTATAGTTCCTTGTGGTTCAGAAAATCATCTCATCAGATAATTCCTCCCAGTCAGACAGAGATGCCTTCTCCTTTTTTTTTTTTTTTTTTGAGACAGGGTCTCACTTTGTGGTTCAGGCTGACCTTGAACTCATTATGTAGTACAGGCTGGCCTTGAACTATCCCCTTGCCTCAGCCTCCTGAATGTGAGTGCACCAAAATCATAGGTATGCACCACCACCCCCAGCTTAGCCTTTTCCTTTGTGTAGGAGGATTGAATCTTCACTCGACCCTATATAAGCTAGAAGAATGGCTCTCAAAGTCAAGTGGGTTATCTCTTCAGAGAAAAAATCTTGGAGTTGGAGGTACAGGTTAGTGGTAAATAACTTGCCTGGCACAAGGCCTTCTGTTTGATGACAAGCACTGTGAAAGAATTTTTAAAAGTCTTTATTTTCTGACATAATAAGTACAATGAGAATTAAATATATATATATATTCATATTGTAGAATTATATATATATATATATATATATATATTTCTAATTAATCAAAAACCCCAGATATAACATATTACCCATTAACACCCATCTTCCCAGTTTTAGTGGTGCTTTCTGTACAATGGCAGATATTACTTTAATATATATATATATATTTTTTGGCTTTTTGAGACAGGGTCTCACTATGTAGTTCAGCCTGGCCTTGAATTCACTACATTGCTTAGGCTGGCCTCGAACTCATAGCAATCCTCCTCCCTCAGCTTCCGGAGTGCTGGGATTATAGGTGTGTGCCACCAGGTGTGCCTCTACTTTAATAATTTAAAAATATGAAATAAAATAGGCAAGGATAATTTTATATGTGTTCGTAAAATAAGAGAAAATATATATAAAATCGGAGGTGAAGGTATCCTCCAGATCTCATCCCATGAGCTAACATTTTGGTAGATAATATTTTAGACTGTTTTCCTTTGTTAATTCTATTGGTATCTCTGGATATAATTCTATGTGTAATTGTACATGCATCATTTTATATCACTTGATATATAATGTTAAGATTAGGAGCATACAATATAAATACACATTGTTCTGATATATGCATTTATCATTCTATTTGGATAGCTTTCTACATTATGTATATAAATTAACTTAATTTTTTAGAAGATTGCTTAGGCCAGCTGCAATGATACGTGCCTGTAATCCCAGCTGTTTCTGGAGTGGCTGCGTTTATAGTCTAGACCCTTCAGCAGTGCATTGCATGAAATCTCTGGCTTTACCATCTCCTAACCTTTACAGGGTCCTTCATTGCAACCATACCAGAGGGTGTGATACATAGTAGGTCATTACGGTTTTGATTTACATTTCCATAATGACTAATGATGACGGGCATCTTGTCCTGTAATTACTGGTCATTTGTATATTTTCCACAAAGAAATGTCTGCTTACATCTATGGCCTGTTTTTAAATTGGGTTGTCTTTGTCAGGCTTGGTGGTGCCCGCCTGTAACTCTAGCCCTTGGGAAAATGAGGAGCGCTGCATGTTCCAGGCCAGGGCTACGTAATGGGAGTTCAGGCCAGCCTGAAGCACATAGCAAAACCTTGTCTCAAGAAAAAATAAGGGTTGTCTTTTTATTGTTTTTATATATGGTTTGAGGTGGGAGGCCCAACTTTGATCTTTTTGTGGATAGTTGTTCTGCACTATTGCTGAAAAAACTTCTTTCCTTCATTAAATTAGCCTGGCATCTTTGTCAAAAATGAGTTGATTTATATATTTTAAAAAGTGTATTTTATTTATTTTTGTGGAATTGGGGATTGAGCTCAGGGTACTGACCTATCTCATTTAGGTCTTTGTTTTCTTTTGGTGATTTATAGTTACTAATGTATGGATCTTAAACTTAAGTGTTTTATTCTTTTTTGATGGTATTGTAAAGGAAATCATTGTCTTAAAATTTTTAGTTCACTTCCAAAGTATAGAAATACAATTGCTTTTTTTTTTGAGACAGGGTCTCACTATGTAATTCAGTTGGTCTTTGATCTCACTGTATACCCCAGACTGGCTAGTAGAACTTGTGGCAATTCTCTTGCCTCAGCCTCCCGAGATCTTGTATTCTGCAATCTTGGTGGACTTAATTTATTGGTTCTAATAGTTTGTGTGTGTTCCATTGGATTTTCTATGTATAAGTCATCTGTAAATAGAATGTTACTTCATTGGGAACCTTGCCCTTTTCCTGATCTTAGGTGGAAGAGTTTTAGTCTTTTAGCATTAAGTATGTTAATTCAGGGTTTTTCATCAGTGTACTTTATTGTTATTGTTTGGAGAAAATTCTGTATTACTACTTCGAGTATTTTTATCTTCAAAGGGTTAGATTTTGTCAGTGCTTTTTTCTTCTGATCATGTAGTTTTTGTTGTTTTATTTGTATATGTCCTTTTACTCAGTCATATAACTCATGTTTATAGGGAGTGTCTAAAAATGCATAGCTGACTATAATTGTTAAGGAGTTCTCTGAATAACAAGCAAGACAGGATGATCAGTGCTGGGGCAGATGTGGGAAGTGGGAGGACGCGTCTAACCCAGCCTGCTGAGGCATGATGTCAGGGAAGGTTTCCCAGAGGACATTGCAGAGATGAGTGTTAGCTTGAAGGAGGTTGGCACATTGCCAGCATAGAAGAGGCACTTGTTCACATTACCTCAGTAATGGTAACAGATCGTTTGCGCATAGTATGCTTTGAGAATGAGCCATTGAGTAGTAACTCGTGTGAGTACTGTTAGTCCTACCATAGAAGAAAGCAGAGCTGAGCAAGGTGGTGCATGCCTGTAATACCAGCACTGAGGAGGCGGACGCAGGAGGTTTGTGAGTTCAGGGTCAGCCTGGATACATACCTGCCTTTAAAAAAAAGCTGAGCCTTGCAGCACATGCCTGTGATTTCAGCAGTCTAGCAGGTTAAGGCAGGTGGATCACAAGTTCAAGTCTAGATGGGGCAGCTTAGCAATTTAGTGAGACCCTGCCACATAATTTAAAAAAAAAAAAAAAAGCTGAAGATGTAGCTGAATGTGAAGACCCTGGTTCAGTCTCTAGTGCTAATGAATGGCTGGTTGGCTAAGGGCAGGGGATGTAGCTCAGTGTGAAGGCTCAGTATCAGGGTAATGGATGTGAAGAATGTAGCAGGTCAAGAACTTAAAGTGGGGACCGGGGATATAGCTCAGCAGCATAAGCACTTGCCTGCAAGCCTGAGGGCATGAGTTCGAGTCCTGGTACCAAAAAACAAAAACAAAAGAACTTAAAGCGGGGCCTTCAGAGCCTTCAGTCCCCACAGTAGTGGCACTCAGAAATAGCCTTCCTGTGTGCAGGCCAAAGGCGGCTGTTTTTATGACTCCTTTCTGATTTGCCTTCCTTGGGATCACTTTCCAGCATCCGCACTTCCAGCAACAGCCAGGTAAAGAAGCTGACCCTCTCGGGGAGCGACAGTGTGATCCTCGGTGAAACAGCTGCCAGCGGAGGCGGTGATGAAGAGGACAGGCAGCTTCAGCGGGCTGTGGACAATGAAAAAGAGGGAGTGCAGTACAGCTACTTCTTCTGCCACCTGATGTTTGGCTTGGCTTCCTTGTACATCATGATGACCCTGACCAACTGGTACAGGTAGGAGGCACAGACAAAACATGCGGAGGACACCCAGCCCTTGCGCTGCCTGTAAAGCATTTAGCTGTTGTCCTGGCCACAGAATCCCTTCTCTTATTTACGTTAGGAAGCTGTGTTGGGTGCTCTTTTCTGAAATTCTTTTGGCTTTGCCTCCTCTAGCATTAAAACCCAGTTGGGATTCTTGGCTGTACAAAATCATTTGGAGCTCTTCGAGAGTTGTTGAGAGAATTAGGCCCTAAAGCAATCTAATCCGTCCTTACTTACTAGTTTTCTCTGTGCTTAGAGATGGCCATTATCAGAATATTTTGGTCACAGTTACAGTGCACTCAGGAAGGAGTTTTGGGGAGACCATTTTAATCTAGACTTTTGCCGATAGTTAGCTAGGTATTCCTGAAGAACCTTGCGTAGCTGGGGAAAAGCTATTCTTCAGCTGAAGAAAAAAGCCGTTTGAAAGCAGAATCCTTTATCACAACAGCTGAAAAGAGCAGCTTCTTCCCTAAGTCTCCCACCAGGAGCTCCTGCGGACAGCAGTGCCAGCCAGTCTTCGCTGGGGCATTTCTTGGCCTTGTCTGCAGGGAGCTGCAGGACGCTGATCCCAAGCTCCTTCATTGTGTCTGTTTCTTTTGCTGTTTTGAGACGGGGTCTCGCTATGTAGTTCAGGCTGGCCTTGAACCCGAGGCGCTCCTCCTGCCTCAGCCTGCCGATGTTGTGGCTGCAGGTGCGGGGCAGCATGCCGGGCAGGGTTCCTTCACATGATGCTCTTCTTTCCTAGCCCCGATGCCACATTCCAGATCGAAGAGTCCAGTACGAGTCCAGCTGTGTGGGTCAAGATCAGTTCCAGCTGGGTGTGCCTCCTCCTCTACGTCTGGACTCTCATTGCTCCGCTTGTCCTCACCAATCGGGACTTCAGCTGAACTTCTGGTTGCCAAGGACACTGCTAAAGCTCATAAAGGTCACCTTTCCTGAAAACTCATGTCCTTTTAAGTTTGCTTCAACTAAACTAAGTGAGTGCTTTGCGAATTTGCCTATATGCAGGTTAATAGCAAAAGGCAAGGTTGACTAATGCTTAATACAGAATCTGAACTTGTCATTTCTATGTATATTATGTTTATTTGTAAGGATATAGCACAAGGGAACATTTGTATGTGTGAAAATGAACTACAGCTGTGCTGTGAAGAAAGCTCTTTATAAAGACCTGTAGGTTCCTACAGCTTTGATTTAAAATACTGGAAGAAAAATGTTGAATATTTGAAACTATGGTTAATATATTTCTATTGAAGTTTCCTTAAAAAGCAAGAAACAATGCATTTATATGACCGTTTCCTCTGTGAAGGTCTTTACTGTGTGACACAAGCACACTGTTCGTGAGGAAACTCTTCAGAGGTGTAGCATTGTAGTTCTTGGCTAAGGGTTATGGCCGTGAGTCCTTCCTCAGAAGAGTGGTTGCTGATAAGGCTACTGCTTCTACATCTTGAGTTTCTTTCTTTACTTTTTTAATATTACAGCATTAATGCTGCCTGATACAAGTATGTGGCTTTGCTGGATATGTTGATTTCAATAAATGCTTTGTAGGTTTGATTAAAATGAAGATTCAGTTGGGAAAACACTGCAGTGGATATGTAATCTCCTTGTTATGAGTATGTAAAAGTACAGTGCATGTCAGTTTATATTTGCACTAAAGGTATTTGATTAAAATAGATACTAAGTTTTTAAGGCCCTTTCTTTAACAGCTTTTTGAGCTAGCAGCCATCCATTAGTTTTGGTCAGTCACAAGTTCATTTGGTATCTAGCCAAACGGCCGTCTCCTCCCAAAACTTACGACCTGACTAGTGAGTCATTAAAAATGCATCTAAACATCTTCTCTGGGTAAGGCTTTGTGATAGATGAAAGATATTTAAGGCACTGATAAGAAACATTTCCCGAGAGGCAGCATATAAGGAAGCAGGAAAGTAGATGCAGTTGTGCACGCCTGTAACCCTAGCACTTAGGAGGCAACTTCGAGGCCAGCCCGGGATACACAGTGGGTTCAAGGCCATCCTGGATTACACAGTGAGACCCTGTCTCACAAAAACAAAAATAAATAAATAAAGGAGGTAGAATAAAAACAGTTCTTTCAATGATTCACTGATTTTCCTGTGCCAGGCCCTGTAGGTTCTGTGATAGACACCTCACGATAGACGTGGTATACAGAGCCCTTTCATTTGGACTTAGGTTTAGAGGGGAGGGAAAACAAGCTGTTGAGTGTTTGTAATCTGGTAAATTAGTACTGTGGTATCAAAATTGCAAAGAACTCAAGTGACTGGATAGAGGGTGTCACGGTGGACTTCCTGGTGACAGTACTGTCTAACTAAATAGATGAGGAACTGTTGGAGTCAGCTGAGAGAGAAGTGGGAGAGATGACGTTGCCGAAGGGGCCAGAATAAATGCTCAGGTCAAGGAGAGGGGAAAGAAAAGGTCCCATCCAGCTGGGACGGGGGCAGTATGCGGGGACTGAGTGGTGAGGGCTTGATAAACCCCCATGAGAGCTTAGACCTTACGTTGAGGGTAGCAGAGAGTGCACAGAGTGACACGAGCAGGTGATGTCTTTAGTCACTGGCTGCTAGAAAGTGGTTGGGTTTAGAGAGATGGTTCTGTGGCCGTCCATGAGATTCTCAGTGGGAGTGATGTAACAGCTGAGAGCAACTTGGTAATTACAGTTTTAACCTTGGCAATTAATTAGATGTGGGGGAGGGGTTGACTTCTTTGGTGATTCTGGTTTAGTCGCCCAGGTAAATGACAGTTCCCCTTACTTAGTGGGAAGCAGGAAGCAGCCCAGGTTGCGTTGCAGAGACGAGGGTGGCCCCTTAGAGAGAGTTAATAGGCTAACAGGTTAATAGCCCTTTTGGGTTTGCATCCTAGCTTTGCCATTTCCTAGCTGTTCAACTAGTTAGCTAATCCGAGCTATGCTTTATGATCCTGGGCACATGGCTGTCTCTTCGCCTCAGTATTAGTGCCTTATACATAGGTTGATTAAAGAATACAGCTATTTTGCAGAATGCTTAACCCACTTTAAACACTGGGACAGTTCAGGGTGGGTTAATAGGCAGCTAGACAGTACTCAGAGGTCAGTTATGTTCAGAAGTTGATGGAGGTGGGATTTGAGGTGATCTTGCAGACCGAAGAGGGGTGGTCTCAGTTGGAGCGGAGGTGGGAGGTAGGGAAGCAGGGCCTGGTGTGAACTGTCAGAACCACTGTTCTTGACGCCAGTAATGATGGCAGGTTTACAGGCAGAGATAAAGTTGCAAAGGATGTGAAGGATTTGTGGGCCCGGTAGGTTTGGCCCTTGATCTTGCCTATGTAAAGCAGATACCCTATTTTCCTTAACACCAGGAGAGCTACAGGAAGAGCAGTACAGGTCTTAAACCTCAAAATATTCCAGTGTCCCACCTCTCTACTTCACGTAATTCAAAATAAAAGTAATCCTAACCTATAAAGTAATATAACAAAGTCCAATAAAGTGTTTTTTACGTTTTTCTCATAATAACTTTTGATATTAATTTGAAGTAAGAAATCATTTTTAAAAATTAGAGTGTCTCTCCTTGGGTTGGTCATCTCCTAAGAATGTTACTTCTGTCTCTTAATAGGAAACGCAGTTGGTCACTTTTGACTCAGCTGAGTTGCACATGTGAGTGCTGAATGGTAACACAGATGTGAATAATGCCAGTGTTTTGAGTAAGCCCAGGGTCGCACTGCACAGTGGGGGAGTGTTTGGACTCACTGGGCCTCAGGTGTCATTTCATTCCAGATGAGTCACCTGGTGTTTCAGCAGTAGGAACAAGCTGTCTGCCTAGGGCTGCCGGTAGAGGGCCCCGGCTCCTGGGTCAGTGGCATGTTCTAGCTAGGGAGGCATTAGAGGGCACAGCAGTGGCTGCCCTAGTTACAGCTGCGAGAAAGCTGCTAGGCCCGTGTTGGATTGGTTCACTTTCCAGGTTGGTCATACAATGTATTTGGCTGGGAAATAAAACTTGCTATGCAAAGATATTGCCAAAGAATGGCCATGAACTGGGCTATCAGTATGGCTTTTGATCTGGATTAAACCACGACTCAGATCTCATCTAAAGCAGGGTAGCCTTTTTGTATGTCTCTTTGCGTGACTGTGTTTTCCTTTTTGCACATTAGGTTGAAGTATTTAGATAACGTCCTGCATTTGATTTATGCGGATTGTTAGCAGACACCAGACGTATGCTTATAAACAGGAGCTGCTGGTCATTGCTGCACTCTTGGGCTCTGCCCAGCCTGTTTCCAGGCACCCACACCCATCAGCTTCCTTAGTGGTGTCCTGATCACTGCTGGGCAACTCGAGCCACACAGTGCCTGTGTCCTCAGGTGAATAGTAACAAATAGATGCTACATAGCTGTGTGTGCTAAGCAGTGATTGGATGTGTCTGCATTCCGGGAAGGCAGTAGTTAGCTTTCTTCCCCCTTTAAAGATTAGACTGAGGCTTAGAGAGGTTAATAACTTGACCAAGATGACCCAGGAAGAGGCAAGGCACAGAGACAAAACTAGGGTTTAATTTGAGTTCTGGTCTCACACAGACCTTATTTTCTTTGGGTCTACATGGAGACAGTGGGAATCACCTGGTTCATGAAACTACTTACCATTTGAAGGAAAGTTAATACTATCACCCAGAGGCAGTCACCAGTATCTTACTAGGTCATTCTATCCCTAGAGGCTGGCATCTAGTCAGATAAGAGCATGAACATTGGTTAAAAATTTTCCCTAAGCAGCTGGATGTGGTGGTACATGCCTGTAATCCCAGCACTCAGGAGGCTGAGGCAGGAGGATTGCAAGTTCAAGTCCAGCTTGGGAAACTTAGTGACCTCAGATTCTATCATAAAATGAAAAAGGACTGGGGAGTGTAGCTCAGTGCAAAGGGCCAGAGTTCCAGCTCCATTACTTGGGGGGGAAAATCCCTAAGTGGTACCCTGAGGGATATTATTCTCACTAGCTTTATTTATTTGGTGCTAAGGATGGAATTGAAGGCAGTGAGTTTGCCGAGTACACACTCAGCCACTGAGCTGCATCCCCCAGCCCTACTCACCAGCTTCAAGTACAGAAATGTAACACTGCCACTGACTGGGCGTGCCACACCTGTCACGTGATGAATAGGCACTGAGAGAATGCGCCGACTCAGACATGCCAAAGGGCTGCCCTTGATCCTCCTGGTGTTGCTGTATGTTAAGAAGAACTGGAGTTGTTAGCCCCCATTTTCCAAAGTGAGAAAAAGACAGTGCTTAAGCTCCACAGCCTCCTCAGGAAAGGCTGGCCTGAAGAGCCGCTGTGCTGCCGAGTGAGGACTTGTTGTGCCATCAGAAGTGAACAGTAAGCTGGCATCCTGTGTGGGAGCATGCCTCGCCACCATGCCAGACCCTCCATGGGACCCAGCTGCTGTCTTGGTAAACACAAAGGCGAAGGGTAAAGAGCTCAGCATGTATGGTACCAGAATCGCTCAAGCCACACCCATTACCCCTCAAGAAGTCTGGATTTCCTTATAGTGCTTCCGAACTACAGTGTTCAGTTAACCTAATTCTCAGATATAAAGAATTGCTGCATTGTATTTCCAGAAAAGAAGCCTTTCTCTAGGAAATAACTTTCTCACTGTCTGTAAAACATTCCCACCTTCTTTCTGTGTTCTCTTGGGTTGCCTGCCTTGGGGGAGGAAGAGATACGCACCCCTGGCTCTGGCCAGCAGGTCCCCCTGGTGCACACTGAACACCAGCTCTGCTAGTCCACTAGCTGTGTACTCTTGGCCAGGCCGCTTCACCTTTCTGTGCTTCATTTCACACACACACACACACACACACACACACACACACACGCGCGCGCGCGGCAACAGTGCTCTTCCAAAAGGGCACCTGACGATGATACTTCACACACACT